>CBVK0101415693.1:1777-19781 GCA_900067695.1 Picea abies | reverse complement strand
TTACTCTAGGGGGTCATCTCTACAAGATACCAGAGGTAGTTTCAACTATTATTCCACCAAAACAGTGCCGCAAGGCAATCTCTCGTACTGCAAAATTCATCCTCTTCATATTCAGTTCAAAGGATGCGCCACTACAAGCACTGCAGCCTCAGCACCTTCTATCCAGCAGAAGCAGATTGTAGAAGAGAAAGCATATATTGTTCCTTCACCTATAATGGTGCATCCAAAATGCCCCATCATTCCTAGAGACAATAGGTTGGTGGAATAGATGCAACCTCACTAGCAACAGGTTCGTGACAACCTTCCACAAACCAAGAAGTGCAACTTCTCCAACAAGTCATGCAGCTCAACAAGATTCAGATTCAGAAAATGCTTTCTGCTCTTCCCCAAGAACTCAATGCAATGGAGACTATTGCTTCCTAAGGGGGGAGTATTGATCCAGGTGGATATTGGTGGCCACCATTGCTTCCTAAGGGGGGAGTATTGATCCAGGTGGATATTGGTGGCCACCCGCCTGTTCCAACTTCCAACTGGCTCATCTTGACAGTTTTAGTTCATGATGTTTCTCTGTAATGGGGAAATTTCTTTGTAATGGTGGATTCTACACTTATGATGATATCTTGAAGCCCTACATAGTATCCATGTGGATATTGGTGATTGATTACCTATTCCAACTGAATTATTTTGGAATTTTTCATGTCAGTACATCTTTTTGTACTTCCAAGGTCGTTTTGGGGCTCTAAATAGTGTTTTCTTGGCTTGCCATGGTCAAAATGTAGACAGAGTCAGATTTTGTCGACATGATGTGTATTTCTTGAAAATACATTTCCAACGATCTATCACACGCCTAAAATAGAGATCGTATGCAAAATTTACAACCACGGGAATTTAATGTACTAACTTACCCCAACGGGGCCCACATGACTTTTGGTGCTTCAGGATGTCTAGGGTTTTGGAATTCATTTTTATCATAAAAAGGCCTTCAAAGCCTCATTGTAATCATCTTCTGGTGAATGAGCGTAGTTGTCACATATATTCTCAGAGATAAAGCTTCCACCATTCTAGTGAGTCTTACACTATGTATTTTTACAGTCTTTGTACATTTCTTTCATTAATAGATATCGTATATTGTTGTATTTCTCTCATTTTGGAAATTTTTATGTGTATTTCATTGTAATATATCTTCTTTCATTTCATTCTAAAAATAATCTGGATCATGATTGTACCTAAATTCAACTATTCGCATGTTGATAAATTATCCTTGGCTGCTATTCATGTTTTTTAGAGACTACGACATTACATTTTATTACAAAAAACCATTGTATTTTTCGATTCTAGTCCATTTAAATACGTCTTGACATGACGTGTCATAGGGGAAAAGTAAAATAAATGGATTGTTGTTCTGTAGGAATTTGATTTGGACTTCATCTTTGCTAAGTACAAAAAATATTTGGTTTTCACTGAATTAATGTCAGAGTTTATTACAAAGAATGAGGAGCCCATGATTACAGATTTGTTTCCTAACAAACATTTGTTCTTCATTTCATCCAGCAGTCCTTGGTATGGGGATATCCTTATATATCTCTAAACTCTCAAGTTTTCTCTGCATTATTCATGTGATGATCAGCATCGGATTCGCCATCAAGAGAAGAATTACCTCATCATCGGTGACACTTTGTATCATCGTGGGGTTTATTTGATTCTCTGTCATCGTTTAACTCATGAAGAAGTGGAAGCCATGCTCAATGATTTTCATGGTAAAGAATGTGGTGTTCACTTATTAGGGTTGGTAACAACCCAAAAAATCTTATGTGTTGGGTACTTTTGGTTGACATTCTTTAAATATTGCATTGAGGTGGTCAAGAAGTGCCATCCTTGTCAGATATTTTCTCAGAAAATGTGTGTGCACCTTGCTCCACTTTTCCCTGTCATCATTATGTTGAGCACTCAACACACACTTAAAATTTCTAATTGTTGGGTACCACTTTTTCTTTTTGTTTACATTGTATCCTTTTTTATTTTACATAAGTAGCATATTTACCTTTTTTTCCTGGTCTATTCGTTGTTCTTATGGTTTGACTTGCTTTTAAAAAACCAAGAAAATACCCAAAAAAAATCTCATATTTTGCACAAGAGCAGAAAAAACATAAGATACTTAATGATTTTCCTAGAAAGGTCTTTGACATCAATGCTAGAAGAAAAGTTCTCTGACACCTGATGAGAACTTCTCTAATATGCCAACACCAATAAATATTGGGTGTCGATCAAACCAATACAAGTGTTGAAGCGCATGACATATCCTCGAGGATGCTGATGCCGATCAACATTGGGTGTCGATCGATTCAAATGACAGTTGCATGAATGTGCATCTCACTCATAAAAGGATCGACATCAAGAGTGTTGAACGTTAACGATATCAACAGACAAACACTCACCAATAAATCCAATAGGTAGTCATCAACGTCAATTAACATCAGCCATCGACACCCAATGTTGTTCATAGGAAAAGGAGAAAACAATGAGGTCAACTTCAAACATCGATAGACATCTACGTCGGTAGATCAAGAAGATAAAACTTATCCTTCATCGTGTGCCCCTCTCCTTGTTGATGCCCGATCAATAATTTTTTATGAGCAGTCTGGGTCATCATTTGGGTCTCTCTGAAGATCTTTGAACTCATCAGGAATGTCCATCTATATATTTTCCATTTGCATGCATTCTGATAATTCTAACTAGTTAATAGATGCCACGTCCACATCCCGATCAAACCACATGCATAAAAATGGTATACATTCATCTCCATCAGGATCGGTGATTTGAACATATGTGAATCTCTAAAAGCCTCGAATGAGTAGAATGCATGACTCTCTATCTCAAAGGTTGTTGTGTGCCAATCAACGATTGTTTGAAACCCCCAATAGACCATTGCAATGTCCCTTCGCACAGTCAATTTGCTCATCGCATTTACTTCAAAATGTGGCACATACGATGTAAGAAAAAAATAAATATCTACAATATATTCTTTGTACTAAAGGGTGATGAGCTCCGATGTGAGGGGATAAATGATGTTTATTTGAATGTGTGTGTGAATGATTTCACAATTCACATATAATTATTTAATTCTTTCACAATAACTCACAATTGATCCAGTTTCGCTTAAGGATTGAATTGTGTTGTATTTATCGCAAAGCTCAGGACCGGTGAGTACTCGACTCAGAAAAATATTCACATGCAGGTATTTATGATAAGTGCCTCTGTAGTTCTATTAATAGAAGGGATACTAAGTTAAGTTGTTTTATTGTAGGAAAGATTACACTCAGACGACCAGTAACTCATCGATCACCGAAGACCCCGAAGGGGGGAAATGAGCGAGCCAAAGAGACATCCAGCTTAGTTGCTAAGAAGATGGATTTTTCCCCAAAGGCGGAGCCAATGATCAAAATTTAATAGAATAATCTAGTGATCCCACCTTCGCTTTTCAAAGATACGGAAAATAGCACAGCATCCAAGGCAACCATACCCTTTTGGCTTGATTTATACAACAAAATTCATTATGAAGATTTACCAAAATTCATGCCTCATAGCGACCCGGAGGTGAGGGAACTATATGACCAAATGTTCCATAACATCATGCGTTCTTCATTATATATGGCGGTAGCTAGGACCCCTATTTTACCATGTGTGGAAACTCTAGAATGGATCAGANCCCACCTTCGCTTTTCAAAGATACGGAAAATAGCACAGCATCCAAGGCAACCATACCCTTTTGGCTTGATTTATACAACAAAATTCATTATGAAGATTTACCAAAATTCATGCCTCATAGCGACCCGGAGGTGAGGGAACTATATGACCAAATGTTCCATAACATCATGCGTTCTTCATTATATATGGCGGTAGCTAGGACCCCTATTTTACCATGTGTGGAAACTCTAGAATGGATCATCCATCATGCCCACACAGAGAAATTCCTACTAAATGACAAAGATGGAGAGTGTATCGGTGTATTATTTCCAACAGAAGTAAGCACATACTACAAACTTAAGGACGTTGAAATCAAGTTGAACAAGGATTTTGTTGTGGAATTCTATGAATGCCATAATACTAGTCAATTGTTGGCATCCTGGTGGAGGGAATACAACAAATTTTTGAATCGGGCCTCAGGGTGGTACAACACAGTGAACCTATGGGAACCTTACATTTTATGATGGCCCTAATCTATCATTTATATGAGGAAAAGGAATGCTCCAAGTTCTCTGAGGCTTGGATTCCTTTGGCTTATACAATAGCTATATTGGGAAGCATATTCAATTAGGGAGTTATTATTTCCAAGCAATTGAACACCAGGATAGAGGAATCTTGGAACCCAAAAACCGAAGAAACCCCTGCATTCTACATGGCATCTTATCTCTTAGATGTGATGTGTGCTAGGAATGTATTCCCATGTTTGACCCTAAGTTGGCATATCTCTGAATTGTCGGTACATGTTTATTTCAACATACTATGGGAGAACATGTACAAATATCAATCATTGTAATATGTGATGGATTTTTCGCTCGAATGCACTCACTGATGTTTAAACAAGATTGTCCAAGGATCTTAGAAGCAACCAGGAAAGTGATATCCAAGATTGGGCATTGGTATCCATAGGAATGAAGCACATAAATTAGAATTTATGAGCCATTGGTGCACCACACTTGTTTCCAATCCATGTGCCTCATAAACTGGTGTTAGGAGAAATTCATTACCGAACCATATTGCAAGGGCTCAAAGCATATTTGGTAAAAGAAAAGAAAAGGGTATTTATTCCCTATGGGTTTTATGTAGCTTACCATTTCGTGAAGGACACTACATGGTCTAGATAAGAAGCTCAGATTCAAATGGAGTAAAGGTTTTTTACCGGGAGAAACAAGAAACACGACCCTAGGAGACTAGTGGTTGAGCATGTTGGAAGATTAGTTGTTGTCATTGATGTCAACCATGTTCATTGGTTGTATTCATTGATGTCAACCCTAGCCATTGGATTTTAGACCCCACAGTTGATCGAAGTAGATAGACATGAAGTATATCTACTTAAAGGGACGGATAGACATGAAGTCATAGACATTGTGCATGGTGCATTGTTGACTTCTTATATATTGTGCATGGTGTATTAGTGTATCTCTTATACTATTATTCATTGTTCATTGGATAGTCTTCATTCTTGATTGGATATAAATTGAATACATGATCTGATTGAAGTACAAGTTCAAAAATACTAATTGCTCTAAATAATGATTCACCCCCCTCTCGGTATTTCCAATAATTGGAATTAGAGCAGGTTGCCTTCAAAACAGTTTAACCACTCAAAGGAAAATCCTAAGTAGAGATGGATGACCATGATCACATTCCAAATGGGATTCAATGATTTGATGGAAGAAATTATGCATACTGGAATGATACAGTGAAAACTTCCCTAACATCTTTGGGAGTATACATTTTGTACTCAGTTGTAAATGGCTATGTAATTCCAAAGAATGCTCCAACAAATCCAAATGAGAAGAAGCTTATGAGTTGTAATTCAAAAGCCAGACATGTCTTCTTCGACGCTTGAATACCTGCATAGGCGAGAGGAAAATATTTCCTTTTGAAAAGTGATATGGATGGAATTCATATTTTTCTCTTCTTTTTTGGTAGGTTTTTTGACGGTGCAGTTTTAAATTTATGATCAATCCAGAATTTTGGTCGATTTTGTGAGCATCTTGGTTGGTTTAAAATGAGGCAAAATTTCGAAGATAAGGTTTTGAAATGCATAAAACTTTGATAGTGTGAAACTCAGACTACCTCTGAAAATCTAGTTGGATTAAGGTCCATTTTTTTCCTAAAAACGTTATTACTTATAAAGTGCCTAGTCTCACTTCTATTTTCACTAATCAATATATCCTTCCATTCCTCCTTCACTTCTTCCAATAATAGATATTGAGCACAAATATTCAACACTTTCCAAGAATGACATGTTCCTATAGATCATGAATGCTCAAGGTCATTAGATCATACACGTGATAAACCACGGGCCCATAAGATCATCTACACACTCTGATACCACATGATAACAATGTGGAGTCTAAAAATAGCCAAAAAAGTAAAATAACTAACAAAATCAAGAAGACAAAAAAGACAAGTGAAAAAGACACCAAGCCAAGTTAATTCATATGTATCTCAATGCTACATTAATAATACAACTCAATGTAACAACCCCACAACCTTATCATAATTAACAAACTGAGGATTATTTTTAACATGATTTGAGTGGTAATACACTTTAAAATGAACAAATTGTAATAGTCTACTAAAGATGGGAGTGAATTACATTACATACAGTGATATAAATTGCAAATAAAAATACTAGAAACATAATGCTAAAACACTTGAAATAATAAAGTGAATGTGATTAGAATATATATATATGATGCACACATCTTATGAAAGGATATTAATCCATTAGACTATATTATATAATGAGATATATTATCAAATTCAATCTTAATTTTCTAAGTAATTACATGCGATTAGCATAATTTTATCTTAAATTCTCACCATCAAAATGTAAAACTTTTCTCAATTTTTTCAATTTAAAAAAGTTTTCTACTATTGTAGATTTGGTCCCTATCGACAATTTGATCCTTATCGACGGAGCTATACTAGTGGTTATTAAAGAGACCCAATGCAATTTAAATCTGAACACATGTTTCATGTGTATTTTCTAAACTTGGTAGTTTTAGAACAGTATATTTGTTTTTTCAAAGCAAGGACAAACTTATAATATTCAATTTATGAAAATCATCATATATAAACAAAACTTAACCATTTAAAATAAATTTTTTTATGGTCAATAAAGGAATATGCTTCCTCTCTTCCTAAATGCCTCATTTATTAACCAATCAAAAATCAAAAATAGTTTGAGGTTGTATTTCAAAACCACAATTATCTAATGATATGGTATGAATATTATTTTAATTTTTTGAAATTTATATTCTTAAATTAAAGTTTAAATAGAAAAATTATATGTATAACTCTAACAATTTGGTAACTGAAAAAAGATAATCATTTTAATTAATTAGGATGATGTCAATCAATTGATAATAAAATGATTTGGTGATATTTGGTAATTGAAAAAAGATAATCATTTTAATTAATTAGGATAATGTCTATCAATTGATAATAAAATGACTTGGTGATGTCAATCAATCTTTCAATATTTATTAATAATAATAATCTAATTTTAAGGTAGGCTAAGCTAGACACCAAATTGTTGTATGAGATCCCTTGTTAGTATGAAACCCCCTCAGTGAGCGATTTTACTGTTAAAGTCTACAAAAGTGTACATGCTACATACCCTACCTCCATCTAGATTTGAACCTGTAACCTTAAAAAAAAAAAAAAAAAAAAAAAAAAAAAACATGTATCTTTGTAATCTAACAAAAATTATAGTTTTATGATCTAACAAAAAAAACTAGTTATGTTAATAAAAAAAAACATGATAATGTGAATAGGTTAGTAATCATTCAATATTTTAATGGAAACCATTATATACATCCTCAGTGGGCCTAATGGTTAAAAACATTTAGAACTTATTTTATCTAAATAAACTCATCCTGATTTCATTTTATGATACTTTTGTTATATAGATTTTGCAATATTTCATTAGATTAAATTCTAGAATTTTTCTTTTTATAATATTTTTGTTATATGGATTTTTTTTTATGATATACATTTTAATTAGGTTTTATAATTTTTTTAATGATATTTTTTTATATGGATTTTACATGAAAATGTATGGCTTTCCATTTAATTTATTTCTAGGATATTTTGGTTAATATGGTTTCTTTTTATGATATTTTTTTACATGGATTTTACATGAAAATGTATTGCTTGGAATCTTTGATTTATTTCTATGATATTTTTGTTAATATGTGGTTTTCTTTTAATGAAATGTACTTATATTTTAAGATAATTTTAATTATGTATAATATTATTTTATTTTTATTAAATATAAAAAATATATAATTTGTTAATCATTGTTTATGGTAATATAAGAGTTAAAATTCATTTCTCTTGGAGGTAAGAAAACAGCTTAACAACCCAAGATCTATATTTTGTTAACTATTGTTTATGGTAACATAAGACCTAGAGTTTGTCTTCCTCAGACATAAGGAAACACGTTAATGCCCCAAAACCTAGAGGTATCTGACATGAGTAAAAGTCTACCCCTTACGAACCACCAATGAGTTATTCTAAATGGAGTGGTTTTTCTTGAATAATAGTGATGAGTCAACCTACTTTGCAAATAGCAATCAATGATGATTATCCCCATCGTTAATTGACAACTAAGTTGTGATAGGTTTTCCCATTGCGTTAAAAAAAGAACATAAGAACCATTGACAACCTTTACTGGTGTATAGGAAATGTAATGGAGACGTTGATGCACTCTCCAAAGATGTTCTTTCACTTCTGGGGAATGCAGGAGTCATGAGATAAGCAAACATCAATCTATCATCTTTCTCCTTTGATTTAATTAGTCTTTTTGAACTAGCTCTCCCAATTATTAGCACTCTTTCATTTGGCAATTGTAACGGTTTACTTATGAGATCACACTCTTGACTTTCTGGATGGAATCTGATTCTATTATTTTTAGTATTGTGATATATTTTCAAACTTGTTTATAGATAGTTGATCACATATTTTCAAACTTGTTAATAAATATTAACATCACTTATGTTGTATTGATTTGGTGAATTTTATATTTTTGTTATAAGATCATTGTTAGGAGGAAATTGAAATGTTGAAGCATATGCAAAATGTATTTCCCCTGATGGAATCCGACTTTTTTTTAAGGACTCTGATATATTTTCAAACTTGCTAATAAAACACTCTATGATATATTTTCAAACTTGTTGATATATAGTAACATCACTTATTTTCAAACTTGTTAATAGATAGTAGCATCTCGTATGTTGTATTGACTTGGTGAATTTGATATTTTTGTTACCAGTTCATTGTTAGGAGGAAATTGAAATGTTGAAACATATGCAAAATGTACTTTTCCCTTGAAGAGGATAAATGTTGTATTTATTTGGTGAATTTGATATTTTTGTTATAAAATCATTGTTAGGAGGATAAATGTTGTATTGACTTGTTGAATTTGATATTTTTGTTATAAGATCATTGTTAGGAGGATAAATGTTGTATTGACTTGGTGAATTTGATATTTTTGTTATAAGATCATTGTTAGGAGGAAATTAAAATATTAAACATATGCAAAATGTATTTCCCCTTAAGAGGATATTGATGCATAAATGATTTAAAAGGATATTGATGTATAAATGAAAATTACAATTTTTAAAAATAAATTAAAAATCATTAAAAAAAATAGTCAAGAGAATATTTAAATAGAGAAGCATATTTAGTGATGTATAAATGAAAATTATAATTTATAAAAATAAATTAAAAATCATTAAAAAATAATCAAGAAAATATTTAAATACAGAAGCATATATAAAATGTACTTTCCCTTATGTATAAATGGAAATAACAAAGTTTTAAAAATAAAATAAAATAAATCATTAGAAAGAAGTTATGAGTGTCATTTAAAATTTTTCTGCAAATATAAAATGTACTTTCCATAGTGTATAAATGAAAATTACGATCTTTTAATAATAAAATAAAAATCATTGACATTTTTTAAAAAATAAAATAAAAAATATTAAAAAAAGTTATTAATTATTTTTTAATATTAAGATAACCACCATTTAATATCAATAAAAAATTAAAATAACAACCATTTAATATCAATAAAAAATTAAAATAACAACCATTCAAAAAGATAACGGTTCATTTTTGGATGTATTCTTTATCTAAAAATTTAAATATATATAATTAAATATATATAAAAGCCATTCACTCCCATTCCACATTTTATATAAATTATTCTCATTCTCTTCATATGGGGAGTAATTGTTTTCCATTTTTTTTAATTATAGCATGTCACATACATACATTCATTCATACACAGGGAAAGGAATGCATTATTTGGGATTACATATAATCATTTTATATTGATATTTTTTAATTAAAATATGTTCTCATTGCACTGCAGTTGAAGTGAGATGGAGGACATGTCACATTTATATTTTTTATTAAAATATGTTTTCATTTATGTTATATTTTTCATTAAGATATGTTTTTAATGTATTTTTTCATTAAAATATATTTTCATTTATTTTACATTTTTCATTTATATTTTTTTCTTAAAATATGTTTTCAATGTTTTTTTCGTTAAAATATTTTTCCATTTATGTTACATTTTTCATTTATATTTTTTCATTAAGATATGTTTTCAATGTTCCAATGAAGTGCAGTTCAAGTGAGATAGAATTGAGATAGAAGATGTGTCACATATGTTGAACTTCAAAAAATTAATTAATAAAAATAAATATAATATTAAATCATAAAAAAATTAAAATAACCATAAATACAATTATGAAATAAATCTATATTAAATTATACTATCTTCATATTAAATTATATTATTTTCATGTATTGAAAAGATTGTAACCTATTTTATTAAATAATAAAAACCAACCCCAACCTAAACCTTGTTTTTAAAATGTAACTCAAACCTAAACTTTGTTCTTGGAGTGTAATAGATCAATTAAGACCTCTATTCTAGTGTAATAGATAAATTAAGGCTTCTATTCTATTCTTACACCCAAAACTAAACCTTGTTATTGAAGTGTAATAGATAAATTAAGACTTCTACTTTATTTTTACACTCAAACCTAAACCTTGTTCTTAAAGTGTAATAGATAAATTAAGACTTCTACTCTATTCTTACACCCAAACATAAACCTTGCTCTTGAAGTGTAATAGATAAATTAAGACTTCTAATCTATTCTTTTGTTGGACAACTATATCATAATGTATTTTTGATTAAAAAGTTTCTCAAAAGTAAAACAAAACAATTAATAATCCAGATTCTTCTCCCGATCCTATTATTTGTATTTTTTATCAATAAAATGTAGAGCAAAGCAAAACAATTAGTAACCCTGAATCATATTCATCTTTTACCTATAAATTTATATATTATTTATATCTTTTACCTATAGATTTATATCATAATATATTGTTATACAACTATATCATAATGTATTTTTTATTATGAAGTTTGTCAAAACTGAGCAAAACAATTAGTGATCCAGATTCTTCTCCGGATCCTATTATTTGTATCTTTTCCCCATAAAAGCTAATGAATTTGATATCGTATAAAATTAAAAAAATAATAATAATAATAACAAATTAAAAAAAATATCATAATAACAATAAAAAATTTGATATCATATAAAAAAAAAAAAAATAAAAAAAAAAAAAAAAAAAAAAAAAAAAAAAAAAAAAAACTGCGAGATCTTAACACATTAAAAAGAAAAACACCATAATAATAAAATATGTCCCAACCATGAAACACTAAAAAGTCTTTCATTTCAGTTGTACCACTTCATCAACTAGAAATATACATTTAAAACACATGGATCCTTGAGTATATGTTAATTGATCATGGTCGCACCTAGAGTATTTTGGGGATTAAGCCTTATTTATTTAGATACGAATTCACATCTTCCCCATCAACATCCGTTGTTAATTACATATATAATTCACATGTAATTACTTGCACCTAGAGTATTTTATTTTGGGGATTAGGCCTTATTTATTTAGATACGAATTCACACCTCCCCCATCAACATCCGTTGTTAATTACATATATAATTCACATGTAATTACTTGCACCTAGAGTATTTTGGGGATTAGACCTTATTTATTTAGACATCCGTTGTCAATTACATACGTAATTACTTGGATTTTTGTGGATAATGGTTATATAATTTTTTATTAAATTGTAATATTTTATTTTTGTAATTGGATTTTTTAATTTTATTTTTTGTAATTTCATTTTTAATGCTTAAATGAACTCAACTTCCTCAAAAACCCTTATTACATTTAAATTATGCAATCTCAACAATTGATATATATAATTTCAACAATTCTTTTAAATTTTTTACCACAAAAAATGTAACAAAAGATTTCAATCATAGCATACAATCTCAATAATCACTGAAATCTGATTATATAATTTTTTATCAAAATATTTCAATTTTTAAATTGCATTTTTAAATACTTAAATGAAATTCAACCTCCTCACCCTTATTACACTCAAATTATGCAATCTCAACAATTAATATATACAATTCCAACAATTCTTTTAAATTTTTTATAACAAAAAATATAACAAAAGATCTCAATCATAACATACAAACAAATCAATCATAACATACAAACATTAAACAAATGTAGTATATATATATATAAGATATCAATCCTAGCATATTTAGACTATGCTCAAGTAGTAACCATTCCTAATACAAATTATTTTTAAAGTTCTATATATATATATATATATATATATATATATATATATATATATATATATATATATATATATATATATATATATATACCATCAGCACCCTATAATGGTGACGGTAAAATCTTCTCGCCTAATCGAGAATTATTGTTGTTTACTAAACACATAAATCCATGCCCTGTATTTTCTGTTTGTCTCGTAATTCAATTTACGACATGATCAAAATCAACTCCATCCCTAGAATTC
This sequence comes from Picea abies, assembly GCA_900067695.1. Taxonomy (NCBI): domain Eukaryota; kingdom Viridiplantae; phylum Streptophyta; class Pinopsida; order Pinales; family Pinaceae; genus Picea; species Picea abies. The sequence goes on along the minus strand of CBVK0101415693.1, from coordinate 7,081 downwards.
CCTCATTGTATTTATGGGCTTCCTCGATTGTTCACAATATTTATCCAGATTGTTCTCTTCCCGTAGCTTCCATTACTAACTTCCGTTGTTAAAAACGCCAAAGTGGCAATCCCTATTATCAATTGCCAGGCCAGGTCATGTCCCAAGGATCAATGCTTATCTGAGCACTTTGTGGTGCTAGTCGCACCAAATTGATGATTTCCTTAAAAGGATAGTCTTCAAATTGAGTTCGGATTGCTCTGAATGGTAGTTACTATCATTTCGTCAAAGGCAACTCAGTGTCGTCGCTTATGACCTACGAGCCATTCTTACTTCATAAAGATCCTCGTTTTAATTATCGTGTCAATGTGAATAATTGGTTTGTTGTGCAACTTCAGTTTCATGAAAGGAAGCAGAGATGTGGAATACACATCCTAAACAAATCAAATGAATAGCAAACTATTAACAACATGATATCATAGAGAAAACCTTTCCAGTAGAAAAAACCCTCACTCTAAAGCACATTCTATGTATTATTTAGTCACTAAATGGTTACATTACAGAATCTTTGTATTCTCAACGAGAGTGTTTAGCAGTAGCATAATTCTGGAAAGCAGGTTATTCCTTGCCATTGCTCTGATAGTCATGCTACAGCTCTACATTATTCTTGTCACTGCTCTGTATATATTCCTGCTACAACTCTACACTCATTCCCTGCCATTGCTCTGCGTATATTCCTGCTACAACTCTACATTATTCCTTCTACAGCTCTACAAGGTGTATGATACACATGTCTCAACATTCTCCCACTTGCCATATACCTTGCATGGGTACAGGGAAAAAAGCATCAAACTATGAGCTAATTGCTAGGGCACATAAGGCCCATAGACTCACAACACCACTTAAATTTACATGTGTTCACTAGTTTCGTCAATGCATCTGCAACATTTTGCAAGGTGTCAACTTCATCTAGTATCACCTTTCCATCATCTACCATGTCCCTAATGAAAGGGCACCGTATATCTATATGCTTTGTCTTCGACTGAATGGTTGGTTTCTTAGCTAGGAAAAAGTCATTGTTACTATCACATTGAATCGTGATAGCTTTCTCAATTAGCCATACTTCTTAACACGGTTTCATAAACCAAATGGTCTCCTTACAGGGATGAGTAGCTACAATATACTCTTACCTCTGCAGTGGACAAAGCAACCACAGCTTGTGACTTGTTCATCCAACTCGTTGCTCCACCAAACAACCAAAACACGTAACCGCTCATAGATCTCCTTCTATCTACATCCCTTGCCCAATCAGAATCCACGTAACCCTGTATATCCACTGAGTGTGGGTCCCCTCAAACATCACTATGATAGAAAATTGAATATTCAGAGGTACCTCGCAAATCCCTGAAGCCCTCTTCACTACAACCCAGTGTTTACATCCAGGATTAGCCATGAATCAACTCAAGAATCTCTTTGCTTGGTCTAGTACAAACCCTAGCATACATCAGACTACCCACTACACTAACATAATGAACAGAGGCCATATCCTCCATCTTTGCACTGGATGTTGTAGGACATTGCTCAAATGAGAGCTTAGTTCCCATAGAAATTGAAACACTCAATGGTTTGCAATCTGCCATACGAAAATGTTGTAGCACAATGTTTACATACTTATACTAGCTAAACCAAAGCTTTTTATTCGCTCTATCTCTCTTGATCCCCATTCCCAAGATATATTTTGTAGCCCCCAAGTCCTTCATATCAAATTGAAGTTGAAAGTTGAAACTTCAAATCACAAATCGCATCCTTACTATTACAAAAGAATAACATATAATCTACATATAGAATACTAATAAGGAAATGATCACCATTTTGTTTGTAATACACACAGTGATATGATTTGAATCTTATAAATCATAATCTTAATCTCAACACAAAGGAATCAAACCTTTGGTACCACATTCTAAGAGACTGTTTGAGACCATATCAAAGCTTTTTAACTTGCAAACCAATGACTCTTTACCTTTTCCAAAATAGTGCTCTGGCTATGTCATATAGATCCCCTCTTTCAAATCACCGTGTAGGAATGTAGTTTTCACATCCATTTGTTCTATCTCTAAATAAAAAGGTTCTCGTTATATATAATAAGAACCTAATAGATTTTAACTTAACAACTGGGGAAAAGATCTCACCAAAGTCTATCCCCTCAACCTGTGAATATCCTTTTGCAACCAACCTTGCCTTGTGCTTTTCAACATTGTCGTCTAAACCAATCTTCTTTTTGAACACCCATTTACATCCAACAAGTTTTTGTCCATCGGTTAATGGGACCAAGTCCCATGTATCATTATTTTTTAGTGCAACAATTTCATCATCCATTGTCTATCTCCAAGACTCCTTATCTTCCATATTCATTGCCTCTTTCATTGTTCTAGGCTCATCAGTTTAGCAGATAAAGAAAATATACATCTAAAATCAGACGAACTATAACAGTTTAGCAGATAAAGAAAATATACATCTAAAATCAGACGAACTATAATCATACATCTCTGATTGCCTTCTTTGGCGAGTGGACCTCCTTAAAGTTTCAGGTTGAGTTTCTTCCTCCTCTTTTGAACTCTCTAAACCCTCCTCATTAGGTTTACCATGAACTTCTTGTTCATTTTCTGGTTCAACTTTTTTAGTCTTGGGTGGTAGTTGAACCACCAAATTCTTCTCATCCTTTTCTAGTTGCACCATTGTGAGAAAAGACTTCACTTCTTTGAAAATAACATTTATGTTTTATAAAACTTTTCCAGCCACAAGATCCCAAAGCTTGTACCCTTTCACACCAACACCATAGCCGATGAAAATATATTTCATTGCCTTGTGATCCTACTTAAACAACTTCTCCTTAGGCACATGAGCATATGTCTCACAACCAAAAACATGACGATGTTGAAGTGAGGGCTTCTTGCCTATCCAAACTTCCACAGGGGTCTTGTTGACAAGAGTTGATGTGGGAGACCTATTAATCAAGTAACATGCAATAGAAATTGTTTCTTCCCAAAACTTCTTCTCTAAGCCAGCGCCACTAATCATACTCCTAGCTCTCTCCATCGATTTTCTATTCACCATTCTGCAACTCCATTCTGCGAAGGGGTATATGGAGTTGTCTTATGTCTTTCAATGCCATTCTCTTTACAAAACTTACCAATCTATTTAAATCAAAACACACCACCGTTATCAATCCTCAACACCTTAGTCTTACTACCAATTTGATTTTCCAAGAGAGCTTTAAGCTCCTTAAACCGACTAAAAAACTCAAATATAGTTCTAAAAAAATATATCCATGTTCTCCTAGAGTAATCATCAATGATTGATGCATAATTCAAAGCCTTAGAAATCGAAAGAAAATACAAAGCCTTAGAAATCAAAGGAACTTTAATTGGATCAAATATATCAAAATGTAGTAAATCCAACAACTCAAAAGATTTATAAGAACTAGAATAGAAAATAAACATGGTTCTCTTTTCCATATATGCAATGCTCACAAAAACCAAATTCAAGAGTACAATCATTCAATCCATCAACGATATTTTTTTATTTCCAAGGCCCATAGGACCTTCTCACCTATATGGCTCAATCTTTGGTACCATAGCATTGTCTTCTCTATAAGTAACTTGATTTCTGAAGCAAGAGCTTATTCAAGAGGTTTTGACTGTGAAGGTGTAGACCCTATAGATCTCTCCGTTGTAGAAATCGAAGAACTATTATACTCAATAGTGCACACATCAAGCTAAAACAAAGTGCCCACACAAACACTCTTGGAAAGTACCATAGCTCCTTGAACCATCTTGCACCCTTGTCAAAAAAAACAACCTCCACCCCTGCATTAGTAAGTGTGCTTACTGATAGTAGGTTTCATGCTAAACCCAAAATGTGCAAAACTCCATTGATCCCCTTTATTCTGCCATCAAGGAATCTAATCAAGAATCTACCGCGGCCAACTATGTTGAAATAAGAGTCATCACCAAGGTATACCATCCCACCATCATATTTTTCATACACTAAAAACTAGTGCCGATGGGAACTCATATGGAAGGAATATCCAAAGTCTATCAGCCATGCACTCTAGCCTACACAAGTTGAATAAGAGTCATCACCAAGGTATACCATCCCACCATCATATTTTTCATACCCTAAAAACTAATGTCGATGAGAAGTCATATGAAAGGAAGCTCCAAAGTTTAGCAACCATGCACTCTAGCCTGCATGGGTTGACAAAACTACAACAAAGGCATCTCCACCATCCTCTTGAAAAGATTTTTCATATTCATCATCAAAATCATTCTTTTGCTTCTTATTCTTCTTATTCTTCTCTTCCTTGCAATCCCTTTCGAAATGTTCGACCTTGCCACAGTTCGACTCTTTTCCCTTTGACTATCCAAGAGACTTATGTCTCCCACGAGATTTGGATCTGCCCTTTTCTCTCTTCTTGTTTTTCTCCTTCAATCTTCCACGAACAGCGAAGGCCTCATTAGTGGATTCAAAAGCTTTCTACCTCAACTCCTCTGAGAAAGTAAAGCAACCATGACCTCATCGAGCACCAATGTCTTTACAGTGCTTCCAATGGTCATTACCATGTTGTTCCATGAATTTGGAAAAAAACACAAAGGGTCATACAACGATCCTCCTCATCCATCTTCACTCCAATTGATATCAAGGGTCATACAACGATCCTCCTCATCCATCTTCACTCCAATTGATATCATTTGGGTCACGATAGTATTAAATGTATTCAAATGCCCAGCTACAAAATCACTATCACCCATTCTCAAGGCAAACGACTTTTTCTGCAGAAAAAGTTTATTACCAAGGATTTACCCTGATACAAATGCCCCAACTTCATCCAAAGAGCTGCTATAGTTTTTTTCCTCAAAAACATTCAATAATATAGAATCAGCCAAACAAATCCTTAATAAGGCTTCTTGTCTTTCTCTCCTACACCACCCACTCTTCATCCATCATATCAATGGGTTTGGTTCCAGACACTGCAACCCATTGATCTCGATCAACAAGAAGATCTTCCACCTTGAGCTTCCACAACTCAAAGTTAGTGCCATTAAACTTCTCCATTTATAATCTAGACGTGCTTACGATTTCCCTACAACAAGATTTCCTTATGTGCAAGCTCCCACTCAAACAAAGATTAGATCAAAAAACCTTGTCCCTAACACCTTGGATTCGAGGTAATAAAGCTCTAATACCAAATGAAAGAAAGTAGAGGTGCAGAATACGCTTTCTACACTAATCTATGAGAGAAGAATGTGCAAAAATTAAAAA
>CBVK0101415685.1:0-17141 GCA_900067695.1 Picea abies | reverse complement strand
TGAACCCTGGGTCTACCCCTATGCCAACAAATGGTTTCGTTATCGGGACCTGAAACTATGATTGATGGGAACTGAGGAAAATAGAAAGCTTTGTGTGTAGATCTATTTTTGTAGTGCGCAGTACTCTACTTAACTTGTGAAGCTTTGTTCCAAGAAGAGAAGTCTAATCTGAAGAAAAGAGGTAAGATCTTAAAGCTTGGTGCTTTGATAAAGGTAAGATAAGTGGAAATTTTTGTTTCGAAAGAATGGATCTAGGTATATTTGATAGATTTTGTCCTAGACTGAAAACTAGGGCATAGAAGAAAGAAGATGTGATATGAATAGATCTGATAGAAATAGTGAAAGATATGTTATTCCTATGCATAGAAAGAATTTTTAGACTAACAAGTGGATGCAAGATCCTAGAAATAATTGTTTACAGGTCCATGACTGTGATCCCATTACGCAGTACAAGAAAGGTTAGGGATCATTTAAGAGAAAGAGAGGATTGACATTATGTTATAATTGCGGAAGACCATGACATCTTGCTAAGGAATGCCCTAGTAGAGGCCCTACTTGTATTTTTTGTAAATCCATTGATCATGAAGCTTTGGATTTCACTAGAATGATTGATAAAGTTGAAAAGATGAACATGAGACAAGAAAACCATGAGGAAGGTCAAGAGACTGAGAATATGCTAAAGAACCAGAAAGAATCTGAGGATATATTATTACAAATGAAATAAACATTGAATGATCACAGAAACATCAGTTTATCAGAGATCTTAAAAAAGAAAGAGTGCATAGAAAAAAGAATAGGAGACTTCGACATAGACTATGTATTGGATGCAGAAACACAGGTGAACATTATGCCAGAAAGTACTTGGGAAATTTTGGTAAATCTTGTTATGGTTCCTTCATTAGGAGGAATAGGATTGTTTAAGGAAAGATGATAACCCTATGTGGAAGACTTACTCATGTACCTGTGAGTGCTCATGGAGCATCGACAGGAGAAGAATTTGAGGTCATTAAGTTTGTTGAGAACAGTGCCCCCTTTGCACTTTTATTAGGAAGAACTTGGATTGAGAGAGATCAGATCCGAAGGAAAGAGGAAGAGGAAGCTATAGAACAGAAAAAGCAAGAATTAAGGGATTTTATGGTTAGGAAAATAGCGATACTAATACAAGAACAAGAGGAAAAGTCAAAGAAACCGAGGACTAGAGACTTATCTGTCGAAGTTGAAAGAATGCAAGAAGGCTTAAAAAACCTATCCATGTAGGAGAGAAGAGCACCTACTCCAGAAACACTAAGCGAAGAAGAATTATCCTCAAACCTTGTGAAAGATCCTCAACAATACAAAGTTACTATGCTAAGAAAGGATAAGAACAATAATGGAAAGAGGAATCAAGAGACGTAGATCACAGGGAAGAAAGCAAGACATCTCAATAAGAAGAAAGCAAAGCTAGAAAAATTGCAGGAGGTTCCAGAGAGGACTTCGTAGAAGGAAGGTTTGCATAACTTGAACCTCACCAGAATAGCAAAACAACACTGACTAGCACTTCGCCATGGCAAAGAAATATGACCGTTGGAGGCGTCCTAACCGTTAGAATGACACTCCAGAACAACTATAAACCCAGTTATTGCTGAAATGTTTGTCATTGGACCGTTGGAACCAAGCCATAATAGATGGAATTGTATTGATTGAGGCCTTCCTTCCCATTGGAGGAGTCTTTTACAATGTTAGCTATTTAACCCGTCGAATGTCTTATCGGGGACACTTTTGCCAATTGTGAGTATCTGATCCCATAGAGAACTAATTTCTCTTGCACAGTATTTATTGAGACCTCGCCACCTGTTCTGCTTACCTTGAGCATTTGTCCAACTATCTGAAACATTTTATCATGAGCATGCACGTCGAGCGACCTTAGTGTGGTAGAGAAATCCATCAAAGATATTTTGATTGACCTCATGGTAGAGAAGGTCATGTCGGCAGGATCATAGGCCTCATCGATGAGAGGATTCCAAGCCTCCTCATCGACTGCACGTCGATCTGGGCCATCCCGAACTGCGACAGAGAAACGGAGCAAGCATCATGACAACTTGGCAAGTGCGAAGCTCATCCCATCAATCTTGCCTGACTATATCCCGCCTCTGGTTGGTGCAGTTAGTCATGATAGTGTCCCAAGGGACTTCAACTATACATTGATTATTGTGTACCTCTCGAAGGGGATACGCGTAGTTGGACTACAATTAGGACAAATTATGACACTAAAGATCAATGATTTCAACTTGGGAGACCGCAAGAATTATGGAATGATCACCCCACATAAGTATTTGACAAAGACAATGGGGAAGAAGTTGAAGATAATCCCCCAAGCATGGACTATGGGCATCGCAAGATCAACCATCCTCAATGTGATGAATATACCACACTTCGGCAGACATCAGGAGGTTAACACATGCGTTAAAATCCTCTTGTCATGCTACCATGGTGGTTACCTATGGTTGGATCGGCGCATCACTATAGATTTGGCATTGATCCATCAGATCACTGGATTAAGCATACAAGGACCCGACCCTCGGGATTTTTACCCAGGAAAGGATGCATATTGCACCCTGGCTTAGCGCATAAAAGAAATGTATGGCGATGTAGAGAAAGGGAAGCGGGGATACAAGGTAGCCTCCATCCAAAATGGCCATAAAAGAAATGTATGGCGATGTAGAGAGAGGGAAGCGGGGATACAAGGTAGCCTCCATCCAAAATGGCGCAGTGTGGCTAGCTTGTCAGTTGAATGTTGGTAAGATCATCAGGAAGAATATACCAAAGAAGTTCATGGGGTTTGTCTTTGACCTCATAGGAAAATGCATCGAAGAGATGCAAATAAACTAGGCGAGCTACCTCGTCAACCTGTTGGAGAAATATTTTCGCGAAGTACAGGACCAGAGCTACGAGTTTCATTTTAGCTGGTTGTTGATTCTCGGTGCCTTCATCACTTGGGAGATGCCAGAAGGAGTGACCTTCCCTAAAATTGAGTCATATGAACCACTGGTCACAAAGTTCACTACGCTCTGGTCTTTGAGTGACATGGAAAAACAATGGCAATCCAATGTGTTGTTCCACACATATTATTTACAGCTGAAGATGAAGAGGGTCATTGAATATTTCCCTCGCATGATGTTGAATACTCTTCAGAGGTTCAGGTCACTTACGAGGTTCCACATAGATAGGCATTTCATTTACATCACTGCGTGTGGGGACAAACATAAGGAAGAGATCCATTCCTATTACAAACTCATAGAGGAGGACATGGAATAAATAACCAAGGAATGGCATGCATAGTTCCTTGTACCGGTCGAACAGACATAACTCTCCGACACCGACCTCATCGGAAGTCTTGTAGTCACTCGAGAAGATTATGAAGGAACTAACAGCAGCAAAAGGAAGAAGTACGGGAAATGAACAGTGCATCAAAGGAAACTACCCCAGATTCACCAGGAGGAGGAGGAGATGACGAAGTAGACCAGGAAGAGAATGAAGGGGAAGAAAACAAACAGGAACATGGTGAAGTAACACCGCCTAAGGATCCCATCATGGAGACAGAGACATCCAAGAAAAGAAAGGTTTCTCCGAAGAAACCATAAACACGAAAGAAAACACTAGCAAATAAGCCTCAATTACAGACTCTACTCATGGTGGATCATATTGACCTCATCATCGTCGTTGTATCAGATACCTCAGAATACATTTTGCAGTGAAACAAAGAAAAACATAAGACAATGTTTGAAAAGATCGAGGTGGATCTCAAAGTGGTACAGTAGGCTCTTTATTTGAGCTGCGCAATGTCTACTACACCATTTCCATCAGGGGGCATAGAAGTAGGAGATGAGATTACCCAGCTACGCAGATTAGAATATTTGACTAAGGCTCACCTTCGTCGGGTCCAAGAGGAAAAGGAGCAGGCCATAGAGGCATTAAAGGAAGCAAAGGAGGAAGCCTTACAGAAACGTCGGGTTGCGCAGCAAGAGAAATATGACCTCCAAGCAAAGTTTGCAGAGGATAAAATGCAGATCCATAAGGAAAAAGAACAGTTGATCACAGAGCAAATTGGAGTTAAAGAAGTAGTCACCAGAGCACTTCACTCTATGTCGGTCCTCGCACAGATAGAAGAAGACACAGTGGAGAGTCAAGTGGAGAAGCTCACTGAAGCTATTCAGTATCTTCAAGCAACAGTGGCAGAACTAGAAATGTAATTCGGAGCAAGTACTCTGTAGGAAGTGCGATACCAGAGAGAAGAAATTGCCAGGAGCGCAATAGAAAGAATCAAGGCATTGGCCTCAGAATGTAAGATACTCAGCAACCACAGTGAACAGACCTATGAGCACCTCGAAGAGGACCCATAACTAAGAGAATTAGAAGCACATCTTCAAGAGGCAAAGAAACAAGCATCGATAATGCAAGCACAGCTGAAACTTCTTTCGCCAGTTGAGAAAATGAAATGGTCACAAGAACAACACGCATTTCAGCAGCAGGTCCATGCCATCCAGAGTAAAGTCGTCGAAGTGACCCAGAGACTCCAGCTGGTATAGGATGAAGCTTGCACACTTTTTGGGGAGACAGGGGGACAAGGAGCAGCTAGAACAAGTATTCACCTCAATGGAACAACGCTTGGAAGGACCGGTCACAGAGAAATTCATCCAGGAGTTCACCGAGAAAGAGACTCTATCGAAGTAGCAAATTGAGGCAACTTGAGCCAAGCTCAAGGCCTTCGAAGCAGAGTTTCCCAGATCAGAGTGACTCGGGATGAGTCACAGGTGAGTGTTGGGGGCATGTTGGCTCTCGACCAAGTTTTGGAGAACCTTGGTTGTGTTTGACCATTTTTGGGACTTCGAAAGGCTGGTCGAAGATGGAGCGTCCAGGCGAAGTGGAGAACGCATGATTTTGCCCCCTTTTTTGAGATTTTTGGGATTAGGGTTTATGTAACGGGTATAGGATGTTGACCCATGGGTTTGCCCATGTTTAGGCCCCATTTTCAAGGTATAAATAGATATCTAGATGATGGATCATGCCTTCAAATATTTTATTGGAAAACTTATGGTTAATTATCATGATTATTTCACAATATATTCAAAGAAAATAGAAAGACATATCAAGCATCTCAGATGGGTTTTTGAAATATGTAGAATATATGGAATATCATTAAATCCCAAAAAGTGTTTGTTTTTTATAACAGAAGGAAATTTGTTGGGTCATGTTGTAAGTAAAGAAGGAGTATATATTGACCCAGAGAGAGTCAAATAAATAAATGATCTAAACCCTCCAACATCAAAAAAAGGAGTGCAATTTTTCTTTGGAAAGATAAACTGTGTGTGACGATTTGTCCCTGACTATGCTACTATTGTCAAACCAATATATAAGTTGTTAAAAATGGATCAAAATTTTGAATGGACATCAGACATTCAAAAAGACTTCAAAGAAATAGAACATGATATTATTACATCCCATGTCCTTGTTAGCCCTTAATTTGATAAGAATTGATATTGTACTCATTTGCTTCAAATGAAACCATTGCCTATATCCTAACTTAGAAAAATCAGAAAATGGAAGAACTTCCCATTTCTCATGAGTAAAACTTTACATGATTATGAGTGAAAATACTCCATCATTGAAAACCAATATCTTTCCTTGGTTAAGGAAATTTCTTGTTTCAGGACTTACATACTATCAGCTCATATCATAGCTTATGTTCCACATCCACCAATAAAAATGTTGTTGAATCAACAACTTAGAAAATGAATATGGGAGAATTGGTTGGAAAAGCTTCAATAATATGATCTGGAAATTAAACCATTAAAAGAGTTCAAAGGGAAGGGATTATGTAAATTCATGATTGGGATTGAAGCTGTAAATGATTCTCCTCCCCATGAATTTGATGTGATGATACAAGGAACAATTTTGGCCAATTAAAAATTCTATAAAAACATAATATTCTATTTAAAATCTTGTATGTTCCCTAATGAAATGTCTTCTAAGGAAAGAAGAACTCTAAAAATGAAGACAAATCATTATGTCCTAGTATATAGTGTATTATTCCGAAGAAATTTTGATGGAGTTCTGTTGAGATGCTTGGATCATTCAAAGTCTAGAAAAATATTTCAATAATTTCATAATGGTGTTTGTGGTGGACAATTTTCACCAATTGTGACAACCCACAAAATCATTTGGGCAGGTTATTATTGGGAAACCATGTTCAAATATTCTTATGACTTTGTTTGAAAGTGTATCCCATGCCAAAAAATTTCAGGAAAGATGAAAAGAGTTGCAATTTCATTATAGTATGTAATGGTGGAAGAAGAATTCACTCAATGGGGTTACTATGTGATTAGTCCTATAAATCCTAAGTCTAGCAAAGGCCACTCTTATATCATTACTGCAACTGAGTATTTTACAAAGTGGCAAGAAGCAGTGGCTTTGAGAAGTGCAAATTCATAACAGTTAATTCACTTTTTAAAGGAGAACATTCATTCAATATTTGGTGTGCCATAAAAATTCATAACATATAATGTCTCAATCTTCATTGGATCAAAGTTTACAAAATGTTTTAGAGAATATAGAATCATCATGGGGCATTGATCCAATTATTATCCATGAGGAAACAAGTTGGTAGAATGGACAAACAAAACACAGATACAAAGCATCAAGAAAACAATAGAGGTTAACCACAAGAATTGGCATAACAAGTTGATAGATGCACTATGGGCAAGTCATCTTACTCCAAAAGATAATAGTTTTCATTATCCATATACTTTAGTTTATGGGAAAGAAGCAAGACTACCAATACACTTAGAGTTAAATTCCCTTTCTCTTTTTGAAAACAATGAGAATGGAGAAAAGCAATCACCAATGCAAAAAAGATATAATGAGATCTTGCAGTTATAAGAGAACATGGAACAACCAATATTGGCAATGAACAAAATACAATAGGTGGTCAAAATATATTTTGACAAAAGCACTACTCCAAAGGATTTTCAAAAGGAACAATTAGTTTTGTTGTGGAATAAAGCTAAGGAAAAACTATCACTCCATACGAAATTTGAAGCTCTATGGATAAGTTCATATCATATCGAGAAATTTATTGGTTACAACTCATATTTGTCGAAATATATGAAATGAAATATTCAACCATTTCCTATAAACGGGCAACATCTAAAACATTTTTATGTTGAAACCCCCTAGTGAAAAATTGTATATAGTCACTCTTGGTACTCCTTTGTACATATCCTATCACTCTCTCTTTTTATCTTTTCCTCTTCTTTTTGTTGAATCCATTTTCCTAATAGAAGAATATGTTGGATTCTCAGCAACCCACAAGGGGTCATTGTCCCACATTTGGATCCAGATGTTGATCCACATTCGTTATTAACATTTGGATTCATATAACTATCCATAAAATTATTCCTTTGTTTCTCTTTTCTTTATGAATATATTTACTTAGTCTATTTTTCTCCTTTTCAATTTTTCCAACACTTATTCATTTTCGAGTAATGTAGGAGTAGTAATGTGGGTATACAACATGTCCCAGACCCGCACGTCCTAAGGTCCACAAAACTGCATTTGTGATACCTGCAAATCGCACCTCTTGCCTTTGTGTCCTACAAAACACACTTTTTTCTCTTACCTTTCATACTTAATCATCTTCTTGAAATGTGGATGTGGGACAACAGACCCTCCCATTTACCTTTTTCTCATGTCCACAAACCCTCTTACTTGCATACCCACCATCCCACCTTCTAAAAAATGTACCTCTTGGTTTCACGACCCACAAAATCACCCTCTCCCATACTTAACCAATTTTCTTACTTCAGGGGCAAGACACCTTCACTTCTACCTTTTTCATTTCCATATGCTTCCAAACCCACATACCTGTGGACCCACAGTACCACGTACTACATAATGCACTTTCTAATATTTATATTGCATCGCCATACTTACCAATTTTCATCTGCCACGACATCCCATCACCACTTCCCATCGCATTTGTTTCCCCTGCCAAATCAGCTACTACTTGTGCAAACATAATGTCATTATTAAATTCACTAAAATCTCATAAACCTTGTAAAAAATTCAAATCTCATCGTGTAGGCCGACAACTTTAAAATAAGATTTACAGTGATTAAAACATCAAGACAATACGTGGTGAAATTAAATAAGATATAGTATTTTGAGTTGTAAATATCGACAGTAGCGCCACCTATTGCCAAAGATAAAAGAATAGAAAATAATGTCAAGTAAGAGAAAGGAGTTGTATTGTGGTGATACATTAAACATATTGGGGAATGAGGATCAAGAGTTTCACTAGTCGCAAGAATACAACTAGTATAAGGCTCTCTCTCTGGATGATAAAAAGGAGAACCTTATTTGGACCTCAGGCATAGCCCTTGCTAGTTGCGTACTCGAGGTAACAAATTTCAGAGAAATTGTTCAGTGGTGTGCAGAAAAATTCAATTATGAGAAGTGAATAATCTAACTTCAAGGACAACAACCCATTTCTTTATCTCCTTCACTATTCACCAAAATGTTGTGCCTTCCCATGCCCACCATGTGATTCAAGGGTGAAGACGCTAATGAATTCTTCAAACAACATAAAGGAGGAGAGAAATTTGTTAGTAATTATTTGGTCGACCCAAACAATAACACTAGTGTTTCCAAAATTGAGGTAAGTTCCTTGAAAATCCCATATAGGTAATTTTCTTGGTTATTTTCTCATATTATTGGTTTGTAATATAAAGCATCTATGCCAAGAAATATTATTTATGTCCTTCACTTTTCTCTACATGAAAACACCATCATAGATTGAGGACACATTATATCTAGTGAAGTTTCATTTCAGTTAAGTAATTTGAAAAAGGCTTGTAAATTTTATATGACATCCTACCTCATTTTCACCATAGCCTATTATCATGTATTTGAAGACTTGTCGAGGGCAAAGAGTATTGATTATAAATAAGAACTAGTCTTCACCTGGCATTCAGCCTTATATAGGCACAAATCTTAGTATAACTTTTATCCCATCCACAATAGTTTCATTTCAGAATTCAAGAAGTTAATTTTTTTCACTAGCATGTCAAGGTTATCGCTCAAAGTCGCCACCTTTCTTGTGGGAAAAGGATTTTTCAAGACTTCCGAGGATTTTAGTATTATCAGGATATTTGGGTGTGAAGAATAACCTTTCATTATCCCATTCTATGTATCATATAAGAATTTTGTGGTGGAAGTTTGTAGGCTATACAAAACTTAGGCTCACTTTTTCAATCAAAATAGAAATAATAAATGCATTCCCTTTCCTTGGAAAGTTCGAGAAATTACAATAAAAAATATATCCCATCTGGATGAAATGGCAAGTCATTTTGACCAACTCGGCTTAAAATAAACTTATCTTGTTGAGGGTTTCAACCCAAATGATATGTTCACTGTACATGTGACATCATTTGGTTATTCTTATTACTTTGACAAAATTGAGCAATTTAAAGAAGGGGGTGGAGATAACTTAGATCTCCCTGAAGTTTCAATCAACCAAGCTTTCAATGACATGGAGGAATTAATTAGTATTAATGAAGGATACAACCAGCATGGAAGATAAGTAGTAGACAAAAATCCTAATTCAACAATTATTTCCAAAAAAAGTGCCCTAGTAAGACTGAAACCTAGGAGCGGTGGTATCGAGATGAGAAAGACATCGAACGGAAGTTCAAATGATGGTGGCGATCAAAACTCACTAAAGAAAAACCTTGAAAAATCTCATATTGTATAGACTTATTTGAAAAGAGAAAGGAATACACAGATAGCAGGGTTAAGCATACTTGAAACTCAAGAAATCCCACAAGCCATGGTTGTGTATGAGCTTATTGAAGAACCCATTTGGTCTGAACAAATACTATTGGAAACTTGAGAAATCGTTGAATCCCTAGTCACAAAGGAACCAAATATTTTTGAAGAGGAATCTGTAACCTTGCACCACGTGGACTACAATCGAGTGTCCAAAACATTTTTAATTGAAAAAGTTAATGCAAAAAATAAAAATTCGACAGAGAGATGGAAATCAAAAATTAATTTCGATGGGGTTGCACCATCAAAGATTGTACGATTCCACAATGAAACCAGAGAATCCATGAATAGTCTATCAACACTATGGAAAAAGAAAATTTGGAACTAAAACAAAGAATAAAAGAATTAGAGGCATCCCTAATTCCAGAACCTTTATTTTGATAACCTTTGAGTATAATTAAACCAACTCTCTCTTTAGAATATGTCCTTGAAAGCAGTAACAAATATAAATGTTCGTCAAGTTTATTACAAGCAATAAGAAAATATGTTGTAGACAGGATCTAGAAAAGGATAGATTTAATTCAAGAAATTTGGAATCTTGCTCAAAATTCCACTAACTTTGCAACAAGAATCAATATTTTAAAGAATATCTTCAAAAGGACCTAGAGAATGATGAAGGTTTCTACAAGGATGTCGTGGGTACATTTTCAACAAGAATTTCAAGATTAAGTGATATCCACATAAGAGAGCAGAACCTTTCTTCAAACACCAGAATGAAGCAAATTAGTGCATGTTGGTTGAAGAGAATAAAAAAATTGAGAGAAATGATAAGTGAATTAGATGCTTTGAAAAACAAAAGAGGTTCACTAGGGATGATTTTAAGGATGGAAATTTATTTTAAAATGTAGAAACCTTGGCGAATCTTACTAATCCTTCATATGCCAACTATAAATGTTTGGCGATATTTTTGTAAAAATATTCAAATTTATAAGGATTTTATATAGTTTTTATAATTTTTTGGCGATTTTTAAGGTAAAATAATTTTATCCTATAGAATTTGGGTGAATCATTTTTAAAATAGCGAATCTCGTTTTTGGAAAAACCATGGAAAATTAGCCCATGAGCGAAATTTAGCCCCTAAAATCATCCATGAGGTTCACCTATTTTTTAAGCTTGTTTACCTTATGAAAGAACTTGATGGCCCGATTCTATTTATGGATACAATAATTTCTTCCAAAGAAACATTAATAGAACAACTTAATGTATTTAAGACTTCCTTGGAAAATGAGTTCATCAAAACAATATTTATAATTCTTCTAAGAAGAAGTAGAGAGGTGGCTAGTCAGAGAAATCAATAAAAATGATGAGGTAGATGAGACGTTTCACCAATCAAGAATGGTTTTGAGAGAAATGGAGAACGAATAGTTCGAGATAAAGACAAGGCATGAGATCACGGTGGCCCCCATGAGGGAATATATTGAGCAATGGTTAAGAAAATCCTTAATCAAAATTATCGAACCAGATCAACAAGAAATGGTTGTAGCAATTATTCCAACTCAACAACATCAAGCATCTACAAAAGAGGCACCTCCAAGCAAGTAAAGGGTTCAGAAAAAAATTCCATCACAGTGAGTCAAGCATCAATGTTTTCCACCTCTTGTCAATCTTCTATAATCATTTGTCACTTTGCCTTCCATTTCTCATTTGTTTGTGAAACTATGGTTGATACTTGATTTTTTTTATTCTATATTCTAGGTCTTTTCATTTTATGGTTTGCGGGAGCCCCATCCTAGTCCTCTTTGAAGGAAAAATGCAAATATTATTTTCAAGAAATTTTCTTTGTATTTAAAATACATTCCTATTATTTTTTAAAGGTTCCTAGAGAACTATTTTGGGATATTACATTACTGTAATCTCAAAGACTTTGTTTTCAAGATTGAAACTCCAAATGTGTATCTATCATAATCTTTTTTGTGCCTAATGAAATTATCATTTAAACTTATCTGCTATTATGCAGTCCATATTTTATTGTCTCCTTTATTGGATATTGTATTTTGTCTTGATGAATGTTGTGATGGAAATGTCACTGTGTCTGTCTTTATACTTTATTAGTTTATAAATTATGTAATATGTTGTAAATATTTTCTTTTATAAGATACCTGGTCCAATCTCGGGTATTCTTTGCATGTGAATATTTATGCTAAATTAGCTTGGTCCTTCTCAAGCATTGTTTATATTTTGGCATGCAATTTGAAAGTAGAGGAGTATCACCTCTTAAAAAACACAGGGGTATTTTATCCTTGTGAGGTTGATGTTAATACCTTTAAACAGTATTTTAGATGAACAAGTTATTATGCATATATTTCATAACAAATCGATCTGGTCAAAATCCAACCTCATTCCTAGTTTGGATTAGTTGGGGTATAGAGAGAAAAATGGAACTCAAACTAGGCACATATTATCCATTAGTGATCACACCATTCTGACATTGATTTTTACCACAACCAGAAATAGTAAGAGCATTATAATCATCTACAACAAAGATTTATTTTTATGTAGCCTTACTTAATGAAGAAAAGAGAGAAGAATCTTTAGTCATGTGATGGGTATAGATAAAGTCAACTATTCACTCACATTGAGAAGTATGAGCATGTAAGGACTAAGAAGAACAAATAGAAAATGTATAGTTATCTACCTTACCTTGTAAAATTCAATGTTGTAAGTCAGTTGACCATTTATTTGACATGCCTCCTTCGATATTCTTAACTTTATATTCAAGGAATTTACTCTTCTACTAGATAGTAATCTCCATATACCATAATTTCTAGAAATAATGACAAGTCCTTTTCTTCCTACCTTTCTTAGTAAATGTTTGATCATCATGTTTCTTCATAATGATCTAGTTGAATCAATATTGTTATTTTCCCTGACTGCCGACTTGACCTCTTTCTCTATAGTTATTTTGACTTACATGGGAAAATATCATGAGGTCATTTGTGTATATTATTTGGAAACATCTCCCAAAAAATTATCTTAATACTATGCAACACATTTGCAACAAACATCAATCTCTCTACTTTAATAACTAGACTCCTCTTTTGTGTTGTCATCATCCATTTAAATATTCTACATTCTATAAGAAATGATGCACATCCTTTAGATATAGAAGATCTCTAAACATCAAACATATGCATGTTTGGAAAGTTGCCTTTCATTTGTCTTTTTCTATTTTCCATTGGCTATGTCGGATAGATGATCCAGTCCCACATGATCTTTGTCTATCTTGACAAATATGTCAAAGTCACGCCCCTAGAAAAACAATAACCATTTGTTAAGTCTCCTTGATCAAATGGCTCATTAACAATTCATGTTAAATATTTGTGGTTGATCCAAGTGCATATAGTTGGGCACCCAAATCTACTTTTGACTCAAAAATAGTGCTACACCTTACCAATTTTATATCTGTTTTGCAAGTATTTAACTTTTGGTGCATTTTTTTGGGCACTTCTCATGCATTTTTTGTGATTGAGACAGCCTAAAATTCTTTGATTGCTAGGCTAGCCAAACACATGGAGCTTGAAATAATCTTTTAATGGTCCAAGAAACTCCCCAAACACAGTATGTATGTAAAAGTTGTGGTGATAGGAAGTTGATGTGTCAGCTAGGATCTTTGGGGCCTACATTCCTTTTACTAACTCATCTCCTAGAGTTAGGGTTTTGTATATTAGGGTTTTTTCCCCTTAGGGTTTTATAATTTATGTTAAAATGCAATTTTAGCCTCTTGTGATGGGATTTTTATCAATGAGCATAGCTGACACATATATTCTTAGAGACAACCTACCACCGTTATAATTAGTTTATATATTTTTCAATTTGTAGTTTTTTTCACTATTTCATTAATTAATAGAGTTTGTATTTTAAAGTATTCATGTGCTCTTAGAAATATCTCTATGTTATTTTACATGTTATTACTATCTTCATTTCATTCTCAGCATAATATAGATCATTGGTATCAAATCATATGTTCTTTTTTGTTTTTCCATGCATGTCCTCGACAACGTCAAGGTATGGAGAATTGAGCCTTGAACTAACAAAGCCTAATGAATATTTCCCTCACTAACCCAAGTGGCCTCCCATGGTGGAAAAAAAAAAGTTAATGAAGTAGGATATACTCTCAAGATGTTGCTCGAATAATCCCTTGGCAACAAAGGAATGAGATGATGGATAATTTCCCCCATATCCTTTAACAACTTCCAATGGCAACGGAGGAACCTTTGAAAAAAAATAACTTTGGAGGTATTATTCCCTTCAAGGTATAAGTTAAATTTGACAGTCCTTTGTTTGGAGGCAAGATATATGCTTATTGTTTGGAGAAATGGTTAAGTCTACTAGATTGTTATTATTTTGTTGAAAATTTTCCAACAGTGAGAAGATCACCTTCATGCTCATTAAGTGCCTTCTCCATTTCAATTATTGGTGGGACACTTACTATGTGCAACATGTCAAAGATGAATATGAATTATTTGGGATAGAACTCACTTGGGTTGGATATTCTTGATTTCCTAGAGGAACTCTACCATGTTGGAAACTAGATGACCAATACATGTGATGGACAACTTTGCATTGAGCGAAAGATTAGGTGGTGCCAAAATACATTGATACCTTCCATACCTTGCATTTAAGGTTAGGTATCAAGGACTATTAGTGGCACTTGGTTGTAAAATACTATAATGGATTATACAAGCACATCTAAATAGAAATGTAGTTTTTGGACATCTCTTCACTAGGATTTGCTTACAAACAAGTTGTGAAGATCAAGCTAAGTTTCAATAGAAGGGTAGAGAGAGTTTGGTTTTCAAATAAACCAAAATAAAACAATGATAAAGGAATCCCTAAATGATATAACAAAAAACATAGCAAGGATATCCAACCTCAGGAAAACCAATCCAAGTTACATGCAAAGAAGAGTAATTGAAACTTGAAGAAGGACACTAGAAAGTGGTGTGAGATCCAAAAAATACCTTGGCACAACACTTGCAAGTGTTGTTGCAAATAATTTTTATTGGACAAGGAGAAAGCCTCATAATTTGATTTTGGCTTGGACTCTGATTTTAAGTTAGATAAGGGAAAATGAATCATTGGTTCAAAATCTACTGTTATCGTTACTAATGCAAAAAGTCTAGCTAGAGGAACTAGAGGATCTTTAGGAACATGAGCACCCATTCCACTCACATATGTGGATGAAGGTGTTGGATCATGTTGTAATTGATGCCAATGGTTTGATTGATTAATGTCATTGATTGATGTCAAGTGATTGTTTGATTGATTCATATGATGAATATGGATCAATGAGTTATCATTGATACATGATACAGGATAAAGAAGGATCAATGAGTTATCATTGATACATGATACATGATGAAGATGGATCGATGTGGTTTCATTGGTATATGATGCATTTTTGGATTGATTCAAAGATGAATCATTATAGTCTTATCATGGTTGATAAGGTGCACAAATGGATGAACTCCAAAGTCGTCCCCTTATGGTGAAATCCCTCACGAGAAGACGCTTTGTGAATTGAGTTATCCTAGAAGAATGGTTGGAGGACCCATGTTTGTATGTGGAATAATGATATGAATATCAATGAGGTTGTTGGTGAAACTATCCTAGATGAATAGTTCTTTTCATACCATTTTCGGTGGTATGTGGAACGTCACATAACTCCTCATGGTTTGAGAGTTATGGCCCTACAAAGATGAAGGACCCCCATATGAAGGCTTGAATCCCCCAAGGTCAAAGAAATCAAAGTGACCTAAAAGAAGAAATCATTATTTAAATGATAAAGTAAAGTGACAAAGTCAAGGTTGATTATTTAAATAATAAATAGAACTGACAAAATCAAGAAGGAATATTTAAATGATAAAGGATTGGAGAAATTTCTATTTATGGAAAGTGGTTAACCCAAAAATAAGGAAAATAGGTTAAGTGATCTAGAGGATGAAAGTATAAATAAGATAGCTATGGACTCTTTCAAAACATCCTTTTTGTCGATCAATTGAGATATTATTGTGATAATATCTTTTGGAGTATTGATGGAGAGCTTCTTGTGAGAGAATATTTGGTGTGGATCTCTTGAGCATGATTGAAGATCTATTCTGAGAAAGAGAGCGAGATGAGGATCTCATGAATGCATCAAATTTTTGGCAATATCGGAGATCTTGACAGAAAAAGTCTTGGAGCTTCAGACACCCTAGTTTCTGAGGTGTACACAGGTTGTAATGGGCTAGGGAGCGTACATACACGAGCTATATGAGGACAGGGCATGTACAATGGATGGAATGATGAAGAATTGTGTTTGAGTTGGTGCCAAGCTCTTGGATGATGAGGCAGGTTTCATATCTACATTCTATGGTCTTAGATCTGCCAGTGAGACACTGGTATGGTTACATTATTATCTTGATGGATACTATTGTTTGATGTATTGTGAATGATTAGGGAATTCTTGGTATGGATCCTATGATGCAGCTCAGTTTGGTTGATTTGGTTGATGGAGTGAGCAGTACACTTTTGATTCAGTGGTGACATCATTTCTATGGTATACTAGTTGTTTATACATGATTGAGATAGCATTCATATTGATTGGTTGTGAGCAGACTATTGGAAAGCTTGGAAGTGTTGTGACTGGTTGGTGGTCAGTTTAGACAACTAGAGACAAAACAAAATGATATATTGGTTGCAGAGGATCTGAGTTAATCTTAAAGATAAACCCTAAGAGCTCAGAAGTTATACATAAGCTGTTGTATACACTTTCCATGTACACATGTGGGTTGTAGTGAGCCACAGCACGTACACACATGGGTTGCACTACTGACAGGTCACATACCTGTTGACAGATTGACATCTATTGAGGATTGTTGCCTCATCTCAGTTGGTACTGAGTATGTAAGCTGAGTCTTACATAATAGAGTTGGTGCTCTTGTAGAGTTGTACTATATTCAGTTGTTGTTGATAAACCCTCGAATTGTTGTCCATAATAAAAAGAAAAAGTGTACATACATCTTGTGTTCTTTGTGTTTACTTTGATGATGACTTGTTGATGATATATTGTTGATATATGTTCACATCTAACAAGCTATAAATGACAGCAATGGGTAATGAGTAAATGTTGAATGTTAACTAAGGAGTTTTATGTAAAGAGGGAATCTTTGGGAAAAATATCCCCACAATCATTCACCCCCCTCTAAGTGTGGTAGGTGTGTCCAACAATTGGTATCAGAGAAGGCCTTAACTACAAGCCTTAACAAGCTTGAAGGAGATCCATAGACACACAAATGGAT
>CBVK0101415663.1:0-34814 GCA_900067695.1 Picea abies | reverse complement strand
ATGGTTATCTTGTTGATGGCTCTAGAATCTGTACACATTCTCCATCCTCCATCCTTCTTTGGACTTAACACAATCGGTACTCTGCATGGGCTTAGGCTTTCCATGACTAAACCTTTATCCAACAACTCTTGGACTTGATATTTGACTTCCTCATTCTCTCTAGGTGTCAACCTATAAGTTGCTTTGTTCAGTAAACTAGCTCTTGGAATAAGGTCAATATGATGGATTACACTCCTAATGGGTGGCAATGAGTGTGGTAACTCATCCACTACTATGTTAGCAAAGTTTTCTAATAGTTCCTGGATTTCTTCAGGCAAATCTTCTACATAAGTATTTGTAAGGATAACTCTAGGCTTCCTCACTACAACAAACTGCATTTCTTTTTCCTTCTTGACTTCATTCAAGAGTTCCTTCCCAGTCATGAGAAGTATACTTGAACTAGCTTCTGTCTTTTTCTCTTTGCCTTCTATTGGTAACAACATATGTGTCCTACCATTATTTTCTAGAGTATAAGTATTCTTTCTTCCATCATGAATAACTTTTCTATCAAACTTCCATGGTCTCCTCAATAAAATATGACAGACATCCATAGGAATTACATCACATAATATTTCATCCCTATAACCTCCTATTTTAAATTCAACTAGGCATTGTTGACTTACCATTACTTGATGTCCTTTCTGCAACCATGACACCTTGTATGGTTTTGGATGTGCATTTGTCTTCAGCTCCAGCTTCTCCACCATCTCTGTGGATACTAGATTTTCAGTGCTCCCATTTTCTATGATCACCTTGCAAACTCTGTCTTTCGACTTGCAAGCAGTTATGAACAAACTTGTTTGTTGAACTGGTTCCTCTACATCCTTCTCGGGTTTAAGAAGAATCTTTCTCATCATGAGGTTCCTTCCTCCTTCTATCGCTTCTGCTTCCACATGTTTTTGTACTTCAACAACATGTGCTTCACCTCCTCCTTCATTCTTTCTCTCGGGACATTCCCAAGACTTGTGCCCTTTCTTTCCACATGTATAGAATCTAACTACGCCTCTTATGGCTCTTCCTCTAGAAAAAAAACTTCTTCCTACATGATGTCCTTCTTTAGAAATTCCACCTTTATCATGGTGACTATGTTGTTTTTCATCTTCATGCTTCAACCTCTAGAAATTCTCTCCGGTAGTTCCCTTACCTCTGCTTGAGTTTCCTCCTCTTCTTCATTGGCTTTGCTTCCTAGCCAATTTTTCTTTAGCTTTCAAGGTTGCTTGATAAGAATCCTCAACTGTACTAACTGACATCATGCAGATCTTCTCTTGGATTTCATATCTCAGCCCATTGATATATCTGGTTGTCTTTTCATCTTCATTTTCCTTATGTCCAACCCTGATGTTCAGTCTCTAAAATTATTCAGTGTACTCCTTCACTGATAAAAATTTCTGTCTCATTTTTTGAAATCTTCTGTAAATATTAATTTGGTAATCCTTCGAGATAAATTTATCTTTCATCTTAGGTACCATCCTATCCCAGATTTTAATTTTTTTCTTACCATTTCTCCTGTGTTCGACTTGAAGTTCATCCCACCATAGCACTGCATGACCTTTTAGTCTTGTCACTGCATGCTTCACCATCTTGTCTTATTCAATATATTCATAATTGAAGTATTTGTACATAGAACGTACCCAATCTAACAATTCTTCAACTTCTAAATTTCCTTCATACATCGGTACCTCTATTCTCGCTCTGACTCCTATTTTTGAAACAAATTTTATCAAGCGATTTTGTGCAGCATCCTCTTCTACATTTTCTTCGACTTCTTATTATTCACTCTTAGAGTCACTGATATCTCTAGTGTCTGGTGCTCTTCTCTGCATTGTTTCCATGGCATCCAGTCTCATTCAGACTCACCTCATTTCTTATTCCATTTCTACATTCACTCTACACCTTCTGGGTGGCATGATTTCACTATGTCACCTACAAACATAAATTAAATTTTTGATAACACAAATGATATCAACTTACCTCCTTTCCCCTTTGCTTGTTTTCTACAAACAAATTCAATATCAACTATGATACCATCTGATGTAGCCCCCCTACTCCCCGTAGGGCTACGCAACCTCTCGGTCAAAAGATCTCTGATTCTTGAGTCTGATGTCTCTCTGAAACCTTAATGGTTTCCTTATGTATCAAGACACATACCCTTTAGGATTCTTGGTGTAGGTCTAATAGAACCCACGACCTTCCCTTTCGCTCTGCTGTGAAATCTTAGAGTGCTAAGCAATAACTCCTTTTCAGATAAGCCCTCTCTTGAATGTGACCTTGGGTGATGACCATATGATTGCGGGCACACCCACAAGTGATTTGGAGTTAAAATACATTTGATCCCGCAATGCTCCTACGAATTCCACGCATCCCCTTGATAGAACCACAGTTTGAATTGCAGCTTACCCTCGATATCTTAAACTCCTCACAATTTTTGTCCCCGCAATACTATGGGATCGTCGATCTCACAATCTTGATGATAACATATAAATAAACAATCAGATCTGTGTCCTTTGAATCTACAAACCAGATCTACTTCCTCTAAATCAATGGTTGATATCTCTTCACAATTCCAAACTTCAGTAATTCAAAATCTCAAACCCATCTTCCTCCGTACTCCAATCTCCCAGAGTTGACAATTTTGGATGTGCAGTTGTCTTCAACTCCAGTTTCTCCACCATCTTTGTGGATACTATATTGTCAGTGCTCCCATTGTCTATGATCACCTTGCAAACTCTATCTTTCATCTTGCAAGCAGTTCTGAACAGACTTGTTCGCTGAACTGATTCCTCTACATCCTTCTCTGGTTTAAGAAGAATTTTCCTCATCATGAGGTTCTTTTCTCCTTATGTTGCTTCTGCTTCCACATGCTTCTATGCTTCAACAATGTGTGCTTCACCTCCTTCTTCTTTCTTTCTCTCGGGACATTCCCAAGACTTGTGCTCTGATTTTCCACAGGTATAACATCTAATTTCACCTCCTCTGTCTCTTCCTTGTCCTCTGGAAAAAGAACTCCTTCCTCCATGTTGTCCTTCTTTAGAACCTCCACCTTTCTCTGGGTGACTATGTTGTTTGTCAGCTTCAGGCTTTGGTTTCTGGAACTTTTCTCTGTTGGTTCCCTTAACTCTGCTTGAATTTCCTCCTCTATTTCGTTGGCTTTGCTTCCTGACCAATTTCTCTTCAACTTTCAAAGCTACTTGATAAGCATCCTCAACTGTACTAACAAACATCATGTTGATCTCCTCTTGTATTTCATATCTCATCCCATTAATATACCTGGCTGTTTTTTCATCTTCATTCTCTTTCTGTCCAGCCCTAATGTTCAGTTTGTAAAATTCCTCAGTGTACTCCTTCACTGATAAGCTTCTCTGTTTCAGGTTTTTCAATCTTTTGAACATATTGATTTGATAGTCCTTTGGGATAAGTTTGGCTTTCAGCTTCGCTACCATCCTATCCCAACTTTTAATTTTTTGCTTACATTTGCTCCTGCGTTCGGCTTGCAGTTCATCCCACCATAGTGTTGCATGACCTTTCAGTCTTGTCACTGCATGCCTCACCATATTGTCTTCTTTGACATCTTCATAATCGAACTATTTGTCCATAACACGTACCCAACCTAACAATTCTTCAACATCTAAATTGCCTTCATACATCAGTACCTCTATTCTTTCTCTGGCTCCTATTCTTGAAACAACTTTTATCAAGCGATCTTGTGCAACATCCTCTGCTACATTTTCTTCGGCCTCTACTTATTCTTCATCAGCTTCACTAATATCTCCAGCATCTGGTGCTCTTCTCTGTGTTGTTTCCATGGCATCCAGTCTCATTCTGATTCGCCTCATTTCTTCTTCCATTTCTGGATTTGTTCTATGCCTCCTAAGTGGCATGATTTCACTACGTCACCTACAGACATAAATCAAATTCTTGATACCACAATTGATACCAAATTATCTCCTCTCTCCTTTGTCTGTTGTCTACAAACAAACTCAATATTAGCTTTGATACCGCCTGATGCAGCCTCCCTACCTCAGCAGGGTCTGCCGACCTCCTGGTCAAGGACCGTTCTAATTCTCTAAGCTGAAACAACTCTTTGGTCCCTACTGGAACCTCCACTAAAATATTTTCCATAGGTCCTCTGTGAATTGCACCTGCATGAACAAACAATTGGCACTAGTTCCCTCCACACGACCACTGGCTGTGACCACATGCCTCTCTCAAGGTGTTTCACGATTTCTCATATCGAGTCTTTGTATGTGAGTCACCCCAACTCTCCCGATATCTGAAATCCTGACAGGGGTCTAGCGTATGCTAGCTCCTCCCTTATCCTCCTTCCATACGACTCCTCGCTATGACCACGAGCTCAACTCTCAAGCGTTTCACGATTTTTCACTTTGCGACTTCGCGCCTCACGAAGTATGCTTGCTTGTCCTCCCAAAACCCAAAACTTCAAACCTTGAGCTCTTTTTGGGACTGGATCTATGATCCAAATCCCTTCTTCGACCAACGGTTGCGATTAAATCGTGAAATCGGATTTCGAGAGTTCTCACAACCCTTTCCTTTAACTTTTCCACTCTGCGAGTCAGTGAAATGTTGATCTCTCGTCGCATGCTCTGTCTCGATGGACGGTCAGGATCCTTTCGCGAACTTAGACTTCGCAAATCTACTTCTCCTATGAAACTCTAAAGGGTTTAAACCTCATGCACGTTCCTCTGGATCCAACGACTGTTAGTCCAGGCACTCAGATCCGACAGATGTGATCTGATCTCCTCCTGTATGTGCTCCTTCTGTTTGTCTCTGATCCGACGACTCAGATCCTTTCTTTGTGTATCGAAAGTTAGCGTTTTATGACTTTGGAAAACAATCTCCTCCGTTCTCTAGACTCCTGATATCCAATTTTCCAAAATCTCCTTTCCAATGAAAGAAACCAACGGTTCGATCCTCCCTTAGATCGACAGCTCACTATCTCTCCTAAGCTTCTGTCTTCTCCCCGACTTAGAAGATTTCTCAGAGTTCAAAGGCCTCGGCCTTTGCTTCTCCTGCGAGTCTGACTCCTGGATCTCGTCAACACCTATGAAAAGTGATATCCCTTCTGAGCTTTGTCCTTAAAAGGATTTTGATTTCCCATGCACACCTTGCATTCTCAGGATTTCGATAACTCAGTTCGAAGGATTTCTTGAAAATAAATTATTCTCGCCCACCTGGCGTTCCTCTATTTCAGTTCTTCAATGCTTGGTCGCTTCCAGATGTTGTGCACTCCTTGCACCTGGTCTAAGTTTCCTTTGCTCTCTTTGAACTCCTCTGAGTCAATCTGAGACTCAACCAGTGCACTCCTTGCATATGGGATGCACACCTTGCATACAAGTTTCAGAAGAGAAACAAGTGAAAATTATCCAATTTCATCACAAACTCATACAATAAACTTCTCGAACAATCATACATGAACGAAATGAAAATAAACAACTTATACAGAATACAACATTCATTCAAATGAACACAGTCCAAGATTTGGGACAATTCTGTCTGTTCTATTGTTATAACCCTAAATTGCACTATCCCTGCTTACCTGGCATCAGGGGTAGATTACCCCACAACATCTATTGATTCATGAAAAGAAATTACACAATCTTGCAGTCCTCCACTACGTCTTTCTTCTACTCTATTATGCTCTAATGATCTCTATCCCTGTATGATGATCTCTAATGATTTTACAATGCAACAACAACAAACTATCTAAGGACTGGCTCCACGAGCTCTCTCGTCCTGTCTGCAACCTATCCTATCAACTCTTAGTGGTCACCTATTTTGTCCTATTACAATAACTAATAGTTATTGCCAGATAAGAGTTCACACTCTATATCTGCAACCCCTTACAATCCTTAAGACTTTACAAACAAGTTACATTTTAAAATGTTGTTTACAAAATATCTCAACAACTGATTTAATTCTGAGTTAAATGCTGAGATGTCACGTCCCTGCCTCCATGCTTGCGTCTTTGACTTTGAAGGCGATGCTCCTGCATCACATCCTCTCTCAGTTAGTTGGTGTTGGCTATTTCCCTAATTAGATAAGTGTTTATCTTGGTATTTTTAATTTGTGCATGAATGATGTATACATGTATTTGTCTTATTTAAATGGGAAATGTGAATGCTAGTAATCAATGAATTGAAATTCTAAGTAAATGGGATATGCTTGTCATTGCCATTGTTTAACCAGTTAAAACCATGAAAATAGGCCAGTATGGCATTCTGTATCCATCTTGCAACCTTGAGAGGAAAGTTTGCAAGATATGGACAAAATATTCATTGCACAGTGGCCCGAGTGCTTTGGTGTAGGGAAGGTTCCCGTGAGGAAGAAAGGGTTGTGTGCCCCAAGGGAAACATAATTCTCTTTATGTGGAAAGCTTTCAAGATATGCAAGAACTTCCTTTTGATGAAGTTGGGGAGTCTTCAACGATCTCAGGGTAGACTCTAAACTCTTAAGGACCTCACGAAACCAGGTAGAACCCCACAAATTGACCAAGTCTCAACCCGAATTGTTATTCCAAAAACTAACCATGTTTTGAGTCAGGACGACCCTTAACCATCAATTTGGTAGGGCGAGTAGATCTTATCCCTTCATCGGAAAGGCATTGTTGATGGGAGTGATCGAGTGTCGGGACTCACATGAAGTATGACGACAACGAAAACCTTAAGATGAGTCAAGGACCATCGATATGTTGGGAGTGACCTCGACAAGATCTAGACCATTGGTACGAGTCACATCATCATCAGGGAATAGAAGAGTGATGAAATTAGGCAATGTGTTCTAAATATTGCTGATGATGATTGTGAAGAGCAACGAGTGTCGTCGATTGACACACATGCGAGAATTGATCTTCATCGTAGGTTGCATAGGTCCCGTTTAAGTGATAAAGGGGATGATGATGTCATGGCGATGTGGTGTGCTAGCTGGGAAACCAACATGTATCTAAGGGTGACAAGTGTCACCATTTGAATGGCCAAGAACACGTGAGTGGTCCCGAAGGGACTAGAAGCTCTTAGGTCTTCATCTATGATCTTAGTTGTCAGATCTAGGTGATGATAGATATTAGTCCTTCATCGGAGGATGGTGAGTAGAGATCTGGAGTGAATTATAGAGGATGGGTCGACGACGAAAAAGGGATTAAGGTTAAAAGACAATCATTGGTCGACATGGAGGCAGAATGAAATCTCGGTCATTGATTAGTGTGGGTCCCACCCAATACAGCTTAGGAAAGATTGAGCGCGTGGATGTTAATCGTCATGCAAATTAGAGGCGTCGACATGATCAGATTCGTCAGAGGTCAAGTCCTGGGAGTCGTCAAATTTGGTGATTGAACTCGAGGCGAGTGATCGTTGTCGAAACGAGGCAGATTGGTGTAAATGATATCTCGTGGGAGATAGACCCCGACGACGATGAAGAAAGGTTTCATGAAGTTGGAACTAATGAGTGGTGAGTTGAGGGATAGGTACCACATTGGTACCATGTTAGCACCACGTTGGATGGTACGAGTGGTAGGAATTCACGCGGCAATATGAAGGATTTTGACAATGAGAGCCTGGAACTTCGGGAGGCTGTAACTTTAGATCTAGAGGTCGGATTTGGACATAGTCAAAGTTGTTGGAGAGCCCAAGGAGAACATAATCCATCTATGGTCCTTAGAATTAGATAAGAGTTGAGTTGAGAAAGAGAATCCTTACACCCCACCATCCTAAGAGAGGGTTAGGGGGGCGAGTGTTTTACAGGTCCAATATTTGGAGATAAGCAAAACCTAAGTTTGATACTTGGAGGAAAGCGATATATTGCTTTTCTTTTAATTTTGTGTGTATTTTTTTGATGATATAGGTTGTGTAAAATTATTGGTCTTGGAGTATGACCTAAAATTGATTTTTCTTGGTTAATAATTCGTTTTCCTTGGACGTAAGGAAACAAGTTAACGACCCAAGACCCAAAGGCATCTTGCACGAGTGGAATTCTGCCCCCTTACAGACCACCAACAAGTTATTTTAGGGGGTGTGGTTTTCCTTGGATAATAGTGGTGAGTTAGCATGCATTCACATATAGTAGTCAATGATGGTTGTCCCATTGTTTGTTGATCACTGAGTTATGATATATTTTCTCATTTTGTAAAAGGTTGTGTAAAATTCTATATAAATTATGATTTGATAAAATTAAATATACACAATGGAACGACTTGATAGATGGAGTTGTTTCACAAATACAATGTGTCATAACACACATATTTCAACTTAAACTAAGTGGGCCTAACGGTTAAGAACATGTGTTTCCTCCTTGGAGGTCACATGTTCATATCCAGAGGGGGGTAGGGTTTGTATACCTCCATAGAATTTCACAGTGAAATCGTTGCACGGAGGGAGTACCTTGTCCCACAAACAAGGGAGTCTCATACACCAATTAGATGTTTGGCTTAGTTGTGACCTTAAACATAAATTATTATTATTATGAAAATAGTATAGCTGTACAAAGCATTGGTGACATTGTCACATAAAATCATATCATAGTAAAATAACAAAATAAATTAATTAGGAAACACACAGAAGATATTAAAACTTTTTAGTTTACACAAAGTACTCTAACTATTAACATTTATAATCAAGTATAAAAGATAAAATCGAAAAAAAAACATATTATATATATAATTTGTTAACACATTTTTTAATATTTATTTGAAATAAAGAACCATTTAAGATTACATGTTAGCGATAATGATACCTACTTATAAATGGCTAAATAAACATTACGATAATTCCTCAATCATGTTGAAATTGGTAGTGAAAATAATGATGACTAAAATTAACAATATTGTTATCACGACGAGGCACTAAATTATAAGTTCACAATATAGAGTCCAACACTATAACTTCCAATATGTTCAAAATCTTCACATAAATATCTTTGAAACTGATGAAAAATGAAGTTTTTTCATTTTAGACACAAGCAATCAAAGATGTACAATGAATTCCCATAATGTTTTGAAAGAAAAATCCCTAAAATAAATAACATAGAAGATGGTAAGTAGTCATGTTTAAGTTGAGAGTGATTCAACAAAGATGCAATGAATAAAAGTTTTAAAGATCAATATGAATGCTTCAAATAAGAAAACAAAGGAACAATGAGATTGGACCATGCAATTTTTTAGCAAAAGGGTATAAAGGCTTAAGAAGTACTCCTAACACCACATAATCTTCCCACATGAACAAGTGAAAAGAAGTAACAAAAACACCACCATCAAGAATTGTGAATAAGAGACTATTGATATGGTCAATTAATCGAAATTGACAATGTGACGTAGAAAAATTGATGAAAGAAGTTGATATGAATTCCTTAAACAAGTACTCAAATGTTGTCATGACCTGTCATCAACCCAACCACAACAACCTTGATAGTGGGTATTGATCAAAGATGTTTCCCTCTACACCTCTTCATGTTCAATCTATAAGAAGAGTGATTATCATATGAATGAGTGTGGCATTCCAAATGTCGATTTGTGGATGGCAAGAAAGAATGAATCCTTCCAATATGATTAGGATGTTCATATTGCTCAGACACGGATGATGAACAATTTGGTTATGGTTGAAAAGAAAGTGTAAAATGTAGTTACTGTTGAATAATAGAGGAATAATAAGAAGTGATAGATTCATTTTTTTGGCATAGCATAAATAGACAAAAAATAGATGGTGTAGGATCTCATTCCTGTAAATATAAAGTGGTTAGGAGATCGAGGGAACTTCCATCTAGTGATTAATTCAAAAAATATCCAAGGGCTTCTCTCATTGCTCCAATCTCATGCATAATAGGAATACAAATTCCCTAGACATGCTCACTTGGGTCACCACCTGTATAACCCACCCGATGAAGCAATGTGGAACCAATCCCTTTAGTGTGCATTTAAAAATCAGGGGAAGACTGCTCATGAGTAGCCTACAATATATGAGAAAAGGTGCCTTCATAACATAATTGAACATCCTTTCTCCATGCGTTAAGTAGTTCTTACTTCTTTGTCAATTCATCCTAGAGTGTTTGAGTGTCATTAATATTTGACTCGCATTGCATTTATACAAATTGTCCAATTCTTAACTAGATCCATCTAACTTCTTAGAATCAAATGAAACAAAGTTTCTAATTTACTAATGTAATCCTCCAAATGACCTTTACTACTAATTTATTCGTTGAATTTTTGTATAAGACCTTGATTCAAGTCACACAAAGTCTTGATGCACTCATCCTTCTCATCCAATAGTTGATGCATGAAATTACAG
The DNA here is from genome assembly GCA_900067695.1 of Picea abies. Classification (NCBI taxonomy): domain Eukaryota; kingdom Viridiplantae; phylum Streptophyta; class Pinopsida; order Pinales; family Pinaceae; genus Picea; species Picea abies. Next base: position 24,486 of record CBVK0101415663.1, on the reverse strand, counting down.
CCATACTTCAAATCCTAATATTCATCAAGAAGATGAACATGATTATCATCTCGAAGTGGAAGAACCTCTCCGTGAAGCTAGGTCATAGAGTCCTACTATGAATTGACTTCTTCTTGAGGTTTGGCAAGAACACCCCACAAATAAGTATTTTCGTTTGAAAGCTTTGCATTAATATCTTGCAAGGGGGAAACTTCACCATGAAGTATGTCATTAGATTCTTAAAGTGCAATGATTTTCCTGTCATGAATTGCTTGAAGATTTTGAAGAGCCATTTCTTCTTCTTCACTAAAAGTGCATGGAAAAAAAAAATATAAATGCCTTGCAATTATCAATATGGTGAACAAAGATTAACTTCCATTAAAGATCGTCCTCCAACAAATTGTTGAAAATCTTATCAAAACTATCTTCACAATGTAAGTGATAGGACCAAAACAATTCCTTATGTCAAAGTTACGGTCAAATGATTATTAAGTTTTTTTAATTAACACTTTAATAAAACCATAAACCAAATATAAAAGTACCAATTTGAAATTTGAAAATATTTTCCATAGACCTTAATCATCCCAACACTAGAAAATCTTTAAAAAAAATGAAAATGTCAAATTTTTACCTTCACCCTCTATCGATCTGTTATAGCTATTCGCGTGTTTATTTCTCCGTGTTTAGTTCCCTGTGTTTATTTCTAGTCTTTACCTGGGGATAAGGCCAGCAGCCTGACTGAAATCTTGTTCAGGCAAGAGAGTAAGACTAAACGCCCTCCCTTTCTGTGTAAAGATAGAAATACCTAATATGGATTCTATGTCTGTTAGAACTGTACAAAATACTGTAGAAATGTCTGCAACTACTACTGAAACTCCTATTTGTGCTATGATCCATTATATGCCATCTATTGAAAGCCTAGATCCTCGTCTGCAAGAAATATATAGAGGAACTAGAACCCCAAACTCTCCGAAATATGGCCTTGGCTATATTGAACAATGTGATGTCACAATTCCTGAGTGTAGATTCTTCAATGCCTTGCCTAAAACTATAAAAAGACCAGCCATAGAAGAAATTCTGAAATATTTGACAATCATGACTGGTTGTAAAAAGGGAGAGTTTCCTGAAGAATGGATCAAAAGGATGACGAATTGGGATTTATTTACAAATCCTGATGCAGAAGAATTCAACATATCCACCCCTCAAAACCAAAAGCAAACTCTATCCAGATTGTGGAAAGAGTACATGGTGAAAAATGAATGCTGGATCTCCTTTTATGAATGGAGAAAAATCTATTTAGCCCCTATAGTCCAAGTCATTGGAGAAGGTTCTGCTACTCCTGGCCATAAATGGAAGAGTATAGATGGAGCTGTTATTGAATCTAAAACTACTTTTCCACCTTTCCAGGGTATTATTTTAGAAGATAGCTCCAAACAAGCCAAAGCTATTCCTTTACTCACTGATGAAGCAAATCAATTATCAGGACTAGACAAAAGAGTTCAGTCAGTTTCAGAGCAGTTAAACTGGACCAATACTGCTTTAAGAGGAATGGCCACTCAGGTTTATCTTACTAAAGATTATGTGCAGCAAGAACAAATCATGGATCTACAAGTATCTACTAATATAGTTGTTCATTCTGTAAACCAGATCCATGACAAAGTTGTAGATATTAAAGAAAAAGTTGATACCACTTTTTATGAAGTTTCTTCCAAAACCAGAGAGAATCATGAAGACCTGATGACTGGGCTTGGAACAACCTTGATAGAAATAGGAAAATCTCTTACAGACATTAAAAAGAAGTCTCATAGAGAAGATAAGCCTATTCCACCTTCCTTCCTCCTCCCTAGCTCTCACATCTCTATTCTGTCACCACCTGTATATAATCCATTAGAAAAAGCCATCAAAAAGAAGTTTCCTTTCTTTTTCCCTACTGAAGAAATCCCTGAAATCTCCAAAAAGAATAATGAAGAAAACTTGTCTATGGTGAGCATCAGAAAGCCTGCATACGAAAACATTCCTGCCCACTCAAATAGACCTGCTGCACCTGACCTAGCTGGCAAAGGCAAAATGCTAGAAACCCAAACTTTTGCAGATGATTGGTATCAAGAATGGAATATAGACAGTCTCTCAGTGGCACAAATTAGACAAATGATTGATCGTATGTTTGTCTCATATAAAATAATGAGCATGAAAGGAAAAGGAGAAGTTGAAGCCTGTAAAACTATTATACAATGTTTTACAGGAACCTTAAGCAAGTGGTGGGAAGTGATTTCATCTCCATTAATGATTTCTAAGATGGAATCAGAAACCTTAAAAGATGAACAAGGTGATGTTGTCTATCACTCTGATGGAACTGCCATGAATAATATGATTGGGGCTTTGACAACATTGATCCTAGAACACTGGTGTGGAACTGAAGCAGAAATTTCAGACAAACATGAGATTATTCTCATGAACATGAAATGTAGAAAAATGTCAGAATATGAACAGTTCCATAAAGAATGGACACAGAGGATCTTTGAGGTAAAAGATAGCAAAAACTTGTTATGGAAGCAAGTTTATATGGTAGCCCTCCCCAGCAAATTTGTAGAATACCTCAAGATGGAGGACACTTTCATTCTCCCTTATGAGACTTACACATGGGGAGAAATTTATTCCATCATCACCAAATCCCTGATAGGTTTATGCACCAGCATGAAAATACAAAAATCTGTCTCAAAGACTTCTTATTTACCTGATCAGAAATCAGTGTGTGAGCAGTATGGCCTTTATAATACCAATCCAGGAGCTCAGCCCAGAAAAAGAAGAAAATAATATAAGCAAGAAAGAAATAGAAAAGGGAAATATAAATTTATTCCCAATACTCATTATTTTGCGCCCCATGATATTAAGTTAAAAACCCATAAGCATGAAGCCAAACAACAGATCAAATGCTGGATCTGTGGAAATAATGGCCACTATGCTCATGAGTGCCCAGAAAATGACGCCTCCAGAAAAGGCAAAGGGAAATTGTCTGAACAAAGAGCCAAAGAATATCAAGAGAAAAGGAGAACAGTCAGATTTCCTTGTAACAGGTGTGGAGATCAGACGCATGATACAAATTCATGCCCCTTCAATCCTCATGATAGGCCTAAGTTAGAAGCTCATCTTGTGAAAGAAGATTTCTCTTCTTCACATGAATCTTCTATGGAAGAATCAGAAGCAATCATTACTCAATCCTGTACTTGTACCAACCCTTATCAGTGTGATTGCTCCGACTCTGATATTGAAAGTTCAAACTCTTTTCTTCCTCCAGTGGAGAAATTAAAAGTCTGCATGTACTCTAATACAGGAGACAATGAAGCTCAAATGCTTGCCCAGATCAAGAGTCTGCCTGAAAGTGATATGAAAGCATCTCTTCTTGAGGCCTATATTAAAGCTGTAAAGTCTGAACAAAAAGGCAAACAGTGTGAACAGCTAAAGAGACAGCCACTCTTTTTAGATGCCTCCTTTGATAAAAACACAAAAACTTACATCAGGTTCAACAGAGAGCCCAAATTACAAAACATTTCTGTTTCAGATTTGGCAAAAGATATCTCTTCAATCAAGACAGAGGTTGCAAGTATCAGAAGAGATTTAAACATTTTACAGCAAGAGGTTGAAAATGGTTATCCAATAGACTCTTGGGCCAGGCAAGAAATCCATATTATCAAAGAAAAACTTGATTCCATTCCTCCCCCTTTAGAAGATGCTCCCTTTGAGACAGTTATTGAGGAAAAGTCTTCAGCAGAATTACAGGGACTCTCAGGAATGCAAGTCTTGCCCATATTTTATCAAAAATATTATGTTCAAGTCCAGCTAAAAGTCTGCAATGAAATATTCAGTCTCACAGCACTTATTGACACATGGTCAGATATTAATATATTGCATAAACATAAAATCCCGGCTAAATATTGGTCACCAAGTTTTGGAGCAGCTACTGGACTAGGAAATCAAGATACCAGTTTTCAGTATGAAATCACTAGAGCTGATATTTTATTAAATGAATACAGCTTAGGCATGAGATTTCATATTTCTGATCTTCCAATTGATTGCATTTTAGGATCACCATTTTTATCAGCAGTTTCTCCACATGGATCATGCAATTGCAATGGAAGACCTGGTTATTTTATTACTATGCCCCAAATAAAGGATATCCCATGCAAACGTATCGAGCTTCCATTTATCTCTGAGAAGCATGCACATATTGCTTTTTACAATTGCATGGTTGTTGTTGAAATTTTTGATCAAGAAAGACAAAGGCCAATTAGCACTTATCATGCTGACAATACTCCTTGGGATATTTATAAGGCTCACTGGAAACCTACCTGGCAGTTAAGACATTCTGAAAAAATTGAAGTAGGCCTTCCAGGGTTTTCCACAAATACTAGCCCCAGTGTTCTTCCCCCCCAACATATTTTGGGACAAATTCATCAGCCCATAACTATCACTTCAAGGGAAAAATTAGTTGAATTTGGTGACTTGACTAGACTAAGGGCAACAGACACTACATGGTATGAGCCTTCTGTAAGAGGATGGTGCAGATCCCCTGTTTATCACTATTTTCAAATTAACAGAATGCGTGCTCTAACCGATTGGCCAGAACAGGATCCTGATGAGATTATCTACAACCTGAATTATGAACAATATAAGGCAGCTTGGTTCAATGCTTTTTTATGGACAAGCCGTTTCAATTTCTTTTATTGTCAAGTCAAGTTTGCACATATATTCCGAGAATGGGAAGAACCAGAATGGCTTATGGACTGGTGGAAAATATTTGGACTAAATCCTCTTGGAATAAATCCAGCGGTCACAGAAACTGCTAGAATGTTTCTACAGCATCACCGCCAACTAAATACTATTCATGACCTTTTTTCTGAAGAAGAATATAAAGAAATATTTATCCAAGCAAAATATCTTAAAATACCTATTGCATTCACATTCAAGTTGTAAGTGAGAAAATGTGTTATAAAAAAAACATTGGTTTAGCATTTAAAAAAATGACTTAGTAACTAGATTAAAGCTATATTGTTGTATAATCATTCAAGAGTTCAACTGTTCTCGAAAATGATTATACAACAACTATAACAAACTGTGAAAACATAAACATAAAAATATATTGCGAAAATACACACTCTCATATGTTCCATGTCTAACAATATTGTGTTGTCAAATATTGAAACATAATTTGTAAAGTTGATCACTCCCATGAAATATGAGAATACACAATTTAAAATCACCAAAAAAAAATAAGATAAAAGTTATACAAAAGTTACAAATAGTAACAATAAAGCATAATAAAGTTTTGTACTTCATAGAAATCGTGTCTATGACATTGAGGTGACAAGTTGGAACCTTACAAATCCTCTCCAAAACATTGAAGTTATACAAAAAGTTACAATAAAGCATTAGAAATTTGTGTACTTCATAGAAATCTTGTCTAGGACATTGAGGTGACAAGTTGGAACCTTACAAATCCTCTTCAAAACATTAAAGTGATAGGTTCTTTATTTAAAACCAAATTTCCTATCACTTCATAAATTCTCACTCTTACAATTTAAAAATAAGAAACTCTTCTCTACTAAAAACAATAAAGCGATGGGCCAGCACTGCTCTTGATTTTACAGCTGCATGACTCTAGTTTTTAAAAAAAATTTATTACTTATATAAATTTGAGAAAAAAATTCTTTTTGGAAAAACAATAGTTTTTAAGAGAAAAATTTTCTTTTTGGAAAAACAATAAAGCTTTTTACATGTATATATTTATATATACATGTATGTATAATTTTTCACTCTTACAATTTAAAAATAAGAAACTCTTCTCTACTAAAAACAATAAAGCTTTTTACATTTATAATATATACATGTATGTAAAATCATTGACTTTTTTCACACATAATATTTAGTAGTGTTTATTTTCAAAATAAAAATCTGCATAATTTTGGTGAACTTTTATAAGTTTTATGGTAAAATAGGTATTGAACAATTCCTAAAACACGTTGAGAGAGAAAAAAATGTTATCTTTGTTATACAAAATTTGTCATCTTCATAATACTAAGAAGATAGAAGATGCAAAACATTTTCTCTTAAAATGTCTTAAAAGAAACCAAATAATTCTTTACAATTTTTTTCAAAAAATTTAATATATCCAAGTTGAAAGTTGATAAATAAAGATAAACAATCTTTAAAAGAAAAAAATGTTTTTTTTTAAAGATTGTTTATCTTTATTTATCAACTTCTAATTTTGATATATTAAATTTTTTAAATTTTTTGAAAAAAATGTAAGGAATTATTTGGTTTCTTTTAGGACATTTTAAGAGAAAATGTTTTACATCTTCCATCTTCTTAGTAAAAAAAATAATATATCAAAGTTGGAAGTTGATAAATAAAGACAACCAATCTTTAAAAAAAAAATTGAAGTTTTTTTTAAAGATTGCTTATTTTTACTAACGATCATAAAACTACCATATTTACCTATATTATGTATATACAACCACATGACTTCTTTCAAACTAAACAATTACAGATAATGAAAAATAATGATGTTATATATGTGACTCAAATGAACCCATATCCATTGAAAAGTGGTATTGTGGTATTCTTTTACATGATAACCATTTTTCAATGCCAAATATTATCACATTTTCACACCTCAATCTACTTTATGTATAACAACAATGTAACATGTTTATGGGTTATCGTATGTAACATTGTCTAATAAGTCATAAGTACTTGGTTACAGAGAAAATGTCAAAAGTAAAGTTGACATTTTCTTAAAGGATTTAAATAGTAAATTAAATCTCCTAACTTATAAGGACAACATTGAAGAACTCTATCATAATTTTACAACTACCCTTTCCACTTCTATTAACAAGTTCTCTTTTAAGGTGTCATATAAAAAGAATAATAGAACGACCAACCCTTGGTATGATAAAGAATGTAAAATTGCTAGGAAATCCATTAGGGATGCTTCTAATGAGTCCTTAAAACTCGATAAGATCAATACGTACAAAGCCCTAATTAAAAGGAAAAAAAGATACTATGTCAATAAAAGACAAGAACAACTTTCACAACTATATAAGCTGGATCCTAAGAAGTTCTGGAGCCAAATTCTAAAATGCAATACTAAAGAAAATAATAGGATTCCCTTAGGGGACTGGAATTCCTACCTTGAAAGTCTTTACGAGTTCTCTAATGCCATGGACACCATTCATATTGTCCCTACAAAGGAAGAAGTTTTTTCTTTAGATGACATAGAGTTCGGGGTTAAGCGGCTTGCAAATGGGAAAGCTAAGGACATTGAAGGCTACCAAGCTTAAATTTTTAAAATCAGAGGGCCAATCCTTATCCCTCACATACACAAACTCTTTAATTTAGCAGTCAAGCAAGGCTTCCCTAAACCTTGGACGCAAAGACTCATTGTTCCTATTTTTAAAAATGTGGATAGAAACATTCCCTTTAATTATAGGACCATTATGATTAGCCCGATTTTAACCAAGCTTTATGGAATTATTTTGGAAAAGAAGATTAGCCTTTGGCTAGAAAGTCACGGTAAAAGAGATAAAGGCCAAGCCGGGTTTAGGAGATATCATTCAATGGTGGACCATCTTGTTACTTTTAGGATCATTGCAGAGGAGTTCTGCAATACTAAAACCAATCTTTTTTATTGTTTTGTTGACTTTAGAAAAGCTTTTGACATGGTTCCTGGGAAAAACCTTTGGAATAGGTTGGAAGGGATAAAAGTGCCTCTCGAGTTGAGGGCTGTTGCAATAAGGATGTATGAGAAAGTTATTGCTAAGTTTAAAAACATTGAGGGCTGGTCAAAAGAGATTAATTGCAATATCGGAGTCAAACAAGGTTGTCCCTTGTCCCCTACCCTTTTTGGCATTTACATTGACAAGTTAGAAGATTGCTTGGAAAAAACAGGTTGTGTCGGCCCTACTCTCACTGGTATAGTCATCAATCTTCTTCTTTATGCCGATGATATCGTTCTTATGGCAAGGAGTCCCCATGATCTTGAAAAACCAACTAAGAATCCTCAAGGATTTTTGCTCCAATATGGGTATGACTGTTAATATTGATAAGACTAAGGTCATGATTATTAAATCCAATAAGATCCCTTATGATACCTTCGTATATGACAACAACAAATTGGAGGAAGTGACTTCATACAAATATCTTGGAATTGATATTCACCACAAACTCAATTGGAATTATAACATTGAGAAAAGGATTATTGGGGGATGGAAAGCTTATTATGGGCTTGAAAACAATTGTAAATCAACTGATATTTGGAGTTGGGATAAAAAGAAACTCCTCTTTGAGACTCTTGTTACACATGTTATTCTTTATGGATGTGAACTCTGGGGTTGTAGTGTCTCTCGTGAATCGTGGAGAAAGATAGAGCAAATACAAAAGAATTTTATAACCTATAATCTCAAAATTAAAGGAAATACGTCGTATCCCCTCCTCCTCTTAGAAACAAGCCTCTCCCCCATTGAGAGCATGACTATGACTAGATACCTAATGTATAAGAACAAAGTTAAACAACATGGAAGACAAGAGGCTTCCTAAAATTGCTTCAAAATCGAGTCATAACCACCATCAACTCAAGTGAGGATGACATAAAGATGCCCGGTCTTGGCTAAACTATTGGGGAATTATGGAAGACACCATTTTGCAGAATAAATATACTATTAAAAAAAATGTCAAATCAAAATTGAAGGAGAAAATTTGGTGTGATAAAGAGTTAGAGGAAAAAAAAAAATTAAGGTACTATAAAAATGTAATCAACCCTAATCTAGAAGATAAAAATTATCTATTTGTTTTGCCAAGTGTAAAGAAAAAAATAAGCATTGCTATGATAAGAACAAATTCTCACGAGCTCCATAGTGAAATTGGGCGTAATTCTTAAAAAGCCATGGGATGAAAGAGTGTGCCACCTTTGTGACACTAAGAAGGTTGAAGATGAAAATCACTTTCTTTTAGATTGTCCAACGTATACCCATATTAGATCTTATTTTCAAAATATTTGTCACAGTACCAACCTTCCTAACCTCTTAACTCAACAAAAGTATGGTGATCTTGGAAAGCTTCTCTTAATGCTTTTCGGAATCACAAGTAATCACTTACCCTCTTAAGGATAGACCAATTCAGTCTTAGTGAACGTTAATCATCATCATCATCATCATACTAAATTTTACACACTGAAATATGTAACATCTTTTAATAAACCATAAACACTTGATTACAGAGCATTAAATGCTTTATATCATATATAACATTCTCTAATAAACCATAAATACTTAATTACATAACATCTAATATTTTATAAATTAAATTTTACACAATCAAATCTAAATAAAACAATGTAAAACCCAACTTATAAAATATTAAATTAATAAATACTATGTAGAAGAGTAAAAACAATTATGAATCACCGTATCCTCTGTCTGTCCTCGTACAAGTTTTGACCATATCCTCAGATACCGATATTTCCCGGCTCGCGTAAATATCACACACCGCTGAGCTTGTCAGGGACTTCTTTTACGGCTACAATTCTGTCAAAATTAAACAATCCTCGATCTCCACCCATCTAAAAACGGAAAGGACAATCCTACTTTCGTCTGATTTAGTGAATGAATTAAATGTAGGTGGTGGATTTTGATATATAGATATATATATATTTTTTCTGATTTGATAAATCAGAAATTGGTTGGGCACGTACTAGCTACCAGTGCTACTATTATAACCTGGCTTCTACTAGTTAATATTGTTATTACTATAATTTCAGGCATGTCAATATGGTTTCTCATGTCGTTATAAAGTTAGTCAAGGGTTTCAAACTAATCACTTCATATCATATAAATGAGTATCTTAAATAGTACACTCCATTACCAACTAACTGTTTTATAGTCCAGGAGCAAATAAATTTTTGATAATTTATTTTCAGGTTTGAAATTTTAAAAAATGTTTAGTTTAAATGTTTTAGATTTTTCTATTGGAATCCGATAATGTGATTGATGATAAAACCACAATTTTATAGTGCTCAAATAATATTTCTGAATACATGAATTGATTCAAAACCTTCAATCTCAAGAAAACTGAAATATATATGATGAATCACTGAAATATACATTTCAACTATCTAATCTAAATATCTGATCGAAACTGTGGAAAAAAATAACAAAAAAAAAAAAAAAAACTTAGAAAAAATATAAAAAAAAAAAAAAAAAAAAAAAAAAAAAAAACTTAGAAAAAATATAAAAAGTTTAAAGCTTTATCTGTATTTATGACAAGTCTACATCTGATTTCACAAGTCATAAACATCTGACAAATCGTAAACACAAAACATATTTACCATATTTTAAATAGTGACAAGTCCTTTTAACACTTACAAAGTAATACTTAGTTCAGTCTACTCACATAACTCCACTGAAAATCTGCCGCTCTTGTCCTCCTCTGTGCGAATGTACCTGCCACTGATTCATTCAATTCAACTACTTCTTTCATTACAGTTCATTACTCGTGAGTCGTGTCCAACAACCGACTCCTCAACCCTTTCTGCTATCGCCCAATGACCGCATTCCTTCTATAAGAATCCCCGATTCATTCGTTTCCTTTACGAAATTCTTCTGTTCATATTTTCAGTTTCATTGGTCAATCTCGTTCATATATTTTGATATGAATGTGGATAGCATGAAAGGCTTCTCAGAGGGAGACTGCAACGTCACTGGGTCGGGAGGAGGAATGATATCATTACGTATGTTGAATCTGAATCCATCCCTCCTCTTCATTCTTTCATTGAATTAATGAACAAAATAATCAATGGATTTTTTTATTGTGTTCATTGATTCATTGAATTCGAGTTATTGCAGGTGGAAGCAACGTGGAATATTGCCAGAAGAGTTCTTGTGATGCTCATGATATCTCTGCTGATGAAGAAGATTTGATAAATAGGCTTTACGGGCTTCTGGGTGACAGGTAGGTTGGTCTTCATTTATACATCAAATTTCTTCGCAGTTATTCATCGGTTGAGAGATTTGAACATTTTATGGCAGGTGGGCATTGATTGCGGGACGCTTTCCATGGAGAAGAGTGGAAGAAATTGAGAATTACTGTAAAATGAAATATACAGCCACTGCCTCTTCTTCATGCTCTTGAATCTTTCTATCTGTCGCCAGTATTTGCAGCAAAGGCTTTTGGAGGCTGATTGTGTTAAGTAATGTATCGAGGTTTTGGAGGATCGGTTGGTGGACTGGTCTCCTCTTATCATTGCGAATATTAGGTTTGTCTTCGCGTGAGGAAACTAGAGAGCACCGTCTGTTTTGTTTTTTTTCCATGTTGACGTGTCACAGTTTAATCGACAGTGCTGTTGTATCCATAATGTTTGTAGGTTAGGTTTGTACCCATAATGTTTGTATATAGGTTTTGAATGCTATTTATGAATTTGATAACATCACAGTTTAAAATTGAGAGTGCTGTTTTTTTTTTAAATTGTTTTTTATATTAGAAAATATAAATTTGTTTACATTATTATATCATTTTCATATTTTTTTTTGCTGTGCTGTGCTAGCTTGTCACCATTTTCCTAACAAATAAAAAAAAAAACATACTTAAAAAAGAGTATATAATAGCCTTTATTATGGAGTTTTCAATAGCACAAAACACTGCATCCTGAGTAGCATGTGAACCAGGGGTCTCAAGGAGAGAAAAGACCCAACAAAAATTCCAAAAAGAACTAAACTGCCATAGTAAAACAAAGAAACATATAATTTGGAAGCTGTCCTCAAAGATCTCTATAGATTGAAAAGACCAAAAACAACAACTAAGGAGTTAATAAAGATTGAAAATGTGGGTGGGCTTTTCATTTTCATCTCTAACCACAAGTTGTATTCTATCTTTCCTTCTGTTTTTGATAGTGTATTTTTCTAAAGAAAATCTGTTTCCATGTTTAGCTCCCTGTAAACATGAGTGTAATGGATCTTTCTAAATGAATTTTTAATTTTTTTGATTCTGTCCATCCATCCCATCACATAAGCTATCTGAAGCTTGCCTCTATCCTTCAACCACTCAATAATGATCTTTGAATAGCCTATTACCTAGATTACATCAATATTCAATTGCACAACTAAGATATGAGTTTTATCAATAATAATAATATTTATAGGTTTGTATATTAAGTTTTGAATGTTATTTATGAATTTGATTATGATAAAGTATTTTATAATAGATGGTTTTTTTTTTTTTAATATTTTAATAGTGTTATCTAAAAAAAATTATGTTATTTTTTTTTACTAAATTGTTGGAGTGAAATATGATTTTTTTGTTATTTAAATTGTATTTTTAAACACTTAAATAAGTTCAACCTCCTAAAAACATCCTAAAATGTTATAATAGAAAAATAATTAGAAAATATACCTTAAACAAACCAAAACTTACAAATATATATTATATATATTATATAGACAATAATTTATTCTAAATACATTATATAGCATTTAATTTATATTTTTTCTAAACATATACATAATAACACATTTAGTTTATTTAAAATAAAAAATTAAATAATTTATAATTAATTTTATTAAAAAAAATTTAAAATTTAATTTATAATTATTTTTATTAAAAAATTTACACTACCTTGAAAAATATATCACATATATGAAATAATGAGCTAAGTAAAATATTAAGTTGGGTTTTTAAAATAGATTAACATAAATATTCATCATCAATTGAATTGAACGTTACATTGTTTTCCTCTTTACCAAGTTTTGTAATATTATATATATTTATATATAATAATAATATTTATATGTTTTATAAATTAATTTAATATTAGGTTGAAAATTAACTTATTTGTATATATTTTTATTGATTTAAATAAGTTTAAATAAATTATTAAAATTATTTAATATTTAACTATATAAAAAAAATTATACTTTGTTATTAACTATATATATTCTTATTGATTTAAATAAGTTTAAATAAATTATTAAAATTATTTAATATTTAAGTATATAAAAAAAATTATACTTTGTTATTAAGTATATAGTTTAAAATTTGAAATGATATTTTATTTATAATAAATTATATGTTTTTTAAATTAACTTATTTGTATGTATATGTTTTTTATATTTTAAATAGGATAATAAATTATATGTTTTTTAAATTAACTTATTTGTATATATATGTTTTTTATATTAATTTATTTGTATGTATTGTTTTAAATACATTTAAAATAAATTATAAAAGTTATTTTTAACTATAAATATGCACACTTTTATCTATTATATAGTTTATAATTTTTTCTTTGCTAAAAAAATAAAAACAACTTTAAAAATCTAATAAAACCTCAAGAAAATGTATTAATAAATCAAAAACAATATTTCTAAAACCTCAAGAAAATGTATTAATAAATAAAAACAATATTTTTGCTTTATTTAGAGAAGAGTTAAAAAAAGAAAATTAACATTGAAAAATAAAAACAAAATTTACTATACAACTCTTTCAATTATTTATGTGTATAGAATTTAAATAATAAATTAATATTGATTTATTGTTAAGTAAGAGGTTTTATATTTAGAAGATAAAAAAATTCAGATATTATAATAATGTGCTCAATTTTAATTTAATACTATACAACTCTTAAAATTATTTATGTGTATAGAATTTAAATAATAAATTAATATTGATTTATTGTTAAGTAAGAGGTTTTATATTTAGAGGATAAAAAAATTAAGATATTATAATAATGTGCTCAATTTTAATTTTAAAAAGTAATAATATCTTTTTATTTTGTTTTCAATAGCTTAAAAAAAAATTAACTTTGCAAAAATAAAAACAAACTCTCACATTCATGATATTGTACAACTCCTAAAATCATTTATGTACATATAATTTAAAATAATATTTTCAATAAATGTACTCATGAAAATGTTATTCATTTAATTAAAAGGGACATGTATGGGTAAGATAGATTTGATTTCATTTTGCAATTTAAAATGAAAGTTAGGCATTAAATACATATAATAATAGAAGTAATTCATCTCCTATTTTAGAGGTTTGATTTATTTAAAAGTGAATTATCATGTGCACACACTAAAAGAAAGATGAGACAAAACATCAAAAATAGTTGGAAAAGATAAAACTGAAGATATATACCTAAAAATAAGGATAATGTGCATTTAAGTTAATTAGAATTTAGAGTTATACGTGGAAGAGACATGTGGTGTGAGGTGGCATATTAATAAATTAATAATTTTGAATTTTGAATGAAAAAGCATGTGGCATTTTGTACACTTACTATAAGAGAAAGAGTCCGTCAATGGAGGGCACCCCTTATGCTCCCTAATATTAGATGGTGGTTTTAATGTTGAAATTTTTCATGGTGAAGTGGTGGACAGTTTGGTTTTGATTGTGTTAAATCCTAGTTTGGTTTTATTTGGGAATGTGGATTTCATTTCTCTTTTGATTGTGTTAAACCTAGTTGGGTTTTTTTGGGAGTGGTGACTTCATTTCTCTTTGATAGATGCACAATATGTTAGTGAAGTGGGTAAAGGCCCTTTTATTATTTTGCTAGCCTTTACACTCCTCATAAAATTTTGTAGCTTGATAGTTCTAGTAGGGGACAAGTACTCTTTAGATATAATTTGGTGTTCAATTGATAAGCTCAAAATAATTGCCATGGAAGAAGCTTGGAACTAATTCTTGGAGCAAGGAGGACATATGCAACCATATGATAAATTGAAAAATATTTTTACATTCCTTATTGTTCAGAAATTCCCCTTTGGGTGTAGTTTCCCTATATTATATACCTAGGGATTAAGTCTTGTTTTATGTTAGTCTATCTCCGAGTAAGGGATCAATAGATAGGAGTGTGGATTCTGAAAGTATGTTTGAAGCAAGCTCCGTTACAATAATGGATCTCAAGCCTACATTTGAAGTCCTAGCAACCTACCCTGATAATGATGGTAATACTAATAGTGATTTGTTTGAATCTATGTGGAAATTAGGAACCATTGTAAATCTATGACATAGAGGGCGGAATGTTATTCAATTAGATTAATAGCTTTGTATTCTAATAATAAGGATTATGGTAGTGAAAATGGGAATTGATTGTTGAGTGGAGCAATTCTAGATTTATTGCTTGATTGATTACAAATTATTTTATACATTTGTAGGAGAAATGCATAGAATGAAATATGTTATACATGCACACCTTAAATGTATAATGTGTATGTTTCTTGAGAATGGAAAAATTGCATGAGATTGAAAATGTGTGGTTATTATGAGGACATGTCAAGATCTTGCTTAGATATTGTCATGAAGATTTATCATACTTACATCTTATGTTTGGGTTCTCAAAATGCCACTTTATACAAACTTAAGTCCTATTATGCTTCACTTTGATAGTAATGAAACAAAAAGTTAGATGATGCATGGAACATCTTAGTGGTTGTTGAGTTTATACATAGATGGTATGATATGAGAATATGTAAGTAGTATATATGCAAGTGGATGATGGAATAATTATGATATAAAGTGAAGACATTATGATTGAGAAGATGGTTTAAAAAAATATTAGTTTTGTTGTCAATTTGTATATATATTTTGTTAGGCTACGAGTTGGTAGAAAACACAACTCCATGGATGTGCATTGCATTGTCATGAAAGGTGAATAAATACAATGATAATGAATATTGGTCTTCCTTAACATATAACTCTTCCTATCACCTATAGCTCTTCATATTTACATTAATGTTACAATAATGCAATCCCAAGGATTACGTGTCCAACATCCCCCCCTTAATCCGAAGGGGTGTGTGTGAGTCCAAACATCATTCTGAATTTTTTTAAAATTTCTCTTCTAAGCGCTTTGGTGAAGATGTCCACAATTTGCTCATTTGTGGAACAATGTCTCAAGTGAATAGTCTTGGCCTCTACATGATATTGAATTAGGTGATACTTTTTATTGATGCGCTTAGTTCGATCATGGAATCTGAGATTCTTGGCCAACTTGATTGCAAAAGTATTGTCAACTAGAAGAGTAGAATTCACTTGTTTCTCCTGCAAATATTCAAGTATTTTATGAGCCACACAATCTCTTTTGTTGCTTCTGCAATTGCCACATATTTTTCCTCTGTTGTGGAATCTGTTGGAACTGACCGTTTGTGTGATCTACAGAAGACAATTGTTGATCCAAGACTCATAAGATAGACCGAAGTTGATACTCCATTTTCCCTATCCCCAACAAAGTCTGAATCAGAATATCCAATTAGGGTGAAGTCATCCACCTTAGAGTACCCATGTCCAAAATCTCGAGTTCCTTTCAAGTATTTTAGAACTCATTTTGCAACAGACCAATGTCCTTCAGAAGGATTTTGCATGAACCTCGAAAGAATACCAACAACAAATGAAATGCATAGTCTGGTGGTAGTAATATAGATAAGACTTCCCACAAGATGTCTATACTTGGTTGCATCCTCAAATTTATTCCCTTCTTTTCATGTGAATTTGAAATTATGTTCCATTGGAGTAGAAACATGATTGCACTCAACCATTCCAAACTTGTTCAACAATTTTACAATGTACTTATTCTGGGAGATGAATATGAATCTTGGATTTTGAATCACCTCAATGCCCAAATAGTAGTGAAGATGTCCCAAATTTGTCATCTCGAAGCCTTTCTTTGTTAAGTTTTTAAGGTTAGCTCATGCATTTTTATTTTATTTTTGTTTAGCATAAGCTATAGCCATAACCATTGCAACAAAAATACACAAGCTATAGTAAATCAAGATCACAAGAAGAATAACCATGCACAAAAGAACACAAGAAGTATCCTGGGAAAGCCCTTCTCAATCAAGGGAAAAACCCAACAATCCTTTGCTATACTGCCAAGAGAAGATCCACCATTCCACCACCAAACCTAGCACACAATAGGGTGTTTCTATGACTGAGAAAACTAACTCCTACAGAAGTGCGAATTACAGTCTTCATAATTTCAGACCACAACTTCTGAAATCATGAGATGACAAGTGAGTGTGTATAATTCTCAATGGGGATTCACTCTTATTTATACAAAACTTATCACATAAAATGATGCGTCTATTGGCACAATAGGGCTGAACTGTACAACTTAATAATATAATTAATCATTACACAAATATTAACTATCTTTCACATATGGTGGAGTCGACTTGTACCCTTTAAATCACAAATTAAGGTTACAAGAAAATCTTACTCTTAGACAATATAGAAAGGATCTCACACGTCCACTAGTGCTCAACCACTAGGGACACATCCACCTGTGCTCAGCCACAGGGACATCATACTCAACAGATCACTCAACTGAGTCCACGAGAGTACCATCTCGAGTATCATCTCAAGCTGACTCAACTGAGTCCACAGGAGTACAAGGCAAGAGACCATCTCAATTTGACTCAACTCAGTCCAAAGGAGTACAAAGTAAGAGACCACATGTCATCAAAACTCAGTCCAGAGTCTGATGCACACCCATCACATGGGCACACCCAACACATGGGAACACATCATCTCAACTCAGTCCAAAGGAGAACGACAGAGCCATCACATGGGACCTCTCACAGATTGACTCAACTTAGTCCAGAGGAGAACGCCCTGGAGAATATCACATGACACTGCAATTATCAACACTCCCTCTCAGCTAGGGAGGCATTTTCCATTAGGCCAAGTCTCTCATGGAAGTATTTGAACTTCGTCCTGGCAAGCGGTTTGGTGAAGACATCTGCAACCTTCTCGTGTGTAGAAAGGTACTACGCGTGTACTGCTTTGCTCTGCACCATATCTCAATGTGTTTTGATTTATCATCTAAACACAAGATTCTCGGAGAGCTCCAAACAACTCTGGTTATTGTAATGGATAACAATGGAATCCATCTCATGTCCAAATAAGTCTGCAAGGAGCTTTTGAAGCCTCACTTCTTCATGGTCTGCCACACATAATGCAATGTGATATTCTTCTGCAGTACTTAAATCCACAAAAGTCTGTTTCCTTCTGCACCAGGAAACCATGGTAGGTCATAAGGTAAAACAACAACCAGATGTGCTCTTCCGGTCCACTATGCTCCTTGCCCAGTCTACATCGAAATATGCATGCAATCTCATGTCTACAATGGAGGCATATCTCAGGCCATAACCATTTGTGCCTCATAGATATCTCAACACATGCTTCGCTGCTATCCAGTGTATCTGTCTCAACTGACTCATGAAATCTATGAGTACATTCACTGAATAGCATATATCAGGACTAGTGTTGACCAGATACATCAATGATCCAATCAACTATCAGAAAAAATGTGGATCAATCTCGCCTGAATCAGTCGAAGCCTCGTTCATATTTTTCAGTTTCATAATCATCGGTGTAGGCATGGATTTGCAGTCCAACATCCCGAATTTATTCAATATCTCCACTGTATATTTTCCTTGACTTAGGAAAATCTCATCAGTCCTCTGCCACACTTCTAGTCCAAGAAGTAGTGCATCATATCAAGGTCCTTCATCTCAAATTCAAAAATTAATGCACACTTGCATTCAACAATAAGGCTTTCTGAATTGGTGAGGAACATGTTATCACATATAGGACTGAAATCAGGCACTCGTCACCAACAATGGTGTAGTATAGGTTTGGATTAGTGACACTCTTGCTGAAGCCCAAACTCATCAAGTATATCATACCAAGCATGAGGTGCCTGCATTATTCCATACATGGATTTCTTCAACCTGTATGCATGAGACTCCTTCTCATGTGTCACGAATCCACTTGGTTGCTCGATCTAGACCTTATAGATCCACTTGGAAGTCACCATAGACTTCCCTTCTGGTCTCGGAACAATATCCCACACATCATTCTTCATGATGGACTGATACTCTTTGGTCATGTTATCTTGCAAAAAATGTTGTCCTGCTGCTTCTCCATGACAAGAAGGTTCAGTATCAATGATGTGGCTCATAGCTGGAACATAACTTGAAAATATCTGTGGTCTCTTGCTCTCTCAGAATGTATAACGAGGAGTTGCATGTTCCTCTGTCTCCAACAGAGTCTGTCGATCCCATGTAGGCTTCTCCCGACCTACTTCCAATTTTTCCGGGAATCATTAGCTAGAGATACAAGATCAACTAGATCAACTGGATCAATAATTGTCTCCCTCTAAACTACTGAAGGGGAGAAGGTATTGTCTCTTCCTTCTTCTCAAATAGTTTGACTCCCTCTGAAGTCGGAAGGATGAACATCTTCCTTTTCCTATGTTTCTAACCTGGATAGATCCCATCTCTTCGTAGGTCCTCTACTGTCTCTACAGTATTATGATGGCCTCTCGTACTAGGATAATAACCAAGATGACCTCCCGTAGGGATAACAATCAAAATGGCCTCTTGTACTAGGATACTAACCAACCGACACAAATGGGATCCCGTACTAGGGATAATAGCCCTTCAATAATGAAATAAGAAATTTGGCCTCGCGTAGGGATGACAACCAACATGGCCTCCTATACTAGGATAATAACCAAGATGACCTCCCGAAGGGATAACAACCAAAATGGCCTCATGTACTAGAATAATAACCAAGATGGCATCCCGAAGGGATAACAACCAAAATGGCCTCCTTTACTAGAATAATAACCAAGATGGCCTCCCAAAGGGATAATAACCAACCAAACAAAAAATTTGGACTCCCACACCAGGGATAATGGTCCAAGTCATGAGGGCTCTCACACCAGGGATGATACCCTTCATCATAAAAAACAAACTACTACAGAGTAATGATGAAATCAATTAAGGAAAGTAGTACAAGACTTACCTTAGTCTGCAATCATGCTCAATCTTTCTTTTGGTCTTCCCAAGAAGACTGAGGTAGAGAAGAACTCCTCGTTGCTCTTTCTTGCATTCCTTGACTTCTTTTGAGGTGGCTAATGTTGCTTCCCTTGCAAATCACTAAGCCTAGTCTCATAGTGACAAGGGCTTGAACCCTTTCACATCACTAGCTGCAAGTCTAGTCTCCTAGTGACAAGGGCTACAAATCTAGTCTTCTTACTAGAGCTTGAATAAGATGCATTTATGGCACACACTCAAAAATTCACGTCAAGGTGTACAATCTGCAACATACATCTCACATCAACTATCTTCAAGATCTGATCATTCTGGACAATACTTCATGTTTTATATTTTGACAAATGGATGGCACATCCATTTATAATCTTCATCAGTTTCCTATCATTTCTTCCTTTTTGGATGGTTGTAGGTAGTATAGCCCTCAGAATAGATGTTAAAATATGCCTCATCACTTTTCAGAAATAGCCTTAGAACATGCCACAAGACTGTGTTTAATTTTTCTTCAAATATTTCCTCAAAACATGCCTCAATATGCCAATAAGGATAGACTTCAACCTAAGCCTTATACCCTTAGCAAAATTGGATCTTTGCTCAAATACTACCTTAGAAAACTTGCTTCTTTTCTCAAACGCTGCCTCATAAAACACTTTTAAAAACTGCCTTATCCTTGTTGTTGTTCCACACAATCTAGGGTCTTAGTATGTCTCATATTTTTCTCTATAATTCGCCTTCAACATGCCTGGACAACCCTTAATCTAACTCTGAGAACTTGGCTGAATAACTGACCTCAGAATTTGCCTCAAGCTTGCCTTAGAGCAGGCTGTGAACTTACTTTCAAAACTAATCATTAATTAGTACTCAACACATGCCCGAAACTCAACCTTATCACTTGTTCAAATATGCACACAAAACTTCCTTCAAAATAACTTAGGGTTGACTCAGATCTCCCTCAAGAACCCATACTGTAATTTTATTTTAAGTTTGCGCTTTTAGCCTCGCTGTAGGTCTGCAACTGAGGCTTCTCCTAGTTGCGATAGTCTTGTCGGGGCCTCTCTTTTAAGTATGTTGTTTTAGGGATCCTTCTAGGACGCGACATCCTTAGAGGCCTGCGACCAGCCTCAACCTTCACCACATATTTTATCAGAGGTCCTTCCTTTACACCTACATCAGAGGTTTAGCAACCCTCACCTTCCCATGACCTTCCTTTATTTGTTGTGCAATAGTCATCTTCAAGTACTGCTATGAAACCATGTTAAGTTTTTAAGGTTAACTCATTCATTTTTATTTTATTTCTATTTAGCATAAGCTACAACCATAACCACTGCAACAATAATACACAAGTTGCAGTAAACCAAGATCAAAAGAAGAATAACCATGCACAAAAGAACACAAGAAGTATATTGGGAAAACCCTTCTCAATCAAGGGAAAAACCCAACAATCCTTTGCTATACTGCCAAGAGAAGATCCACCATTCCACCACCAAACCTAGCACACAATAGGGTGCTGCTATGACTGAGAAAACTAACTCCTAGAGAAGTGTGAAGTGCAGTCCTCATAATTTTAGACCACAACTTCTAAAATCATGAGATGACAAGTGAGTGTGTATAATCCTCAATGGAGATTCACTCTTATTTATACAAAAATTATCACATCAAATGATGTGTTTAATGGCACAATAGGTCTGACCTGTACAACTTAATAATATAATTAATCATTACACAAATATTAATTATATTTCACATATGGTGGGGCCGACTTGTACCCTTTACATCACAAATTAGGGTTACAAGCAAATCTTATTCTCAGACAATATAGCAAGGATCTCACACGTCCACTAGTGCTCAACCACTAGGGACATGTCCACCTATTCTTAACCACAATGATATCATACTCAACCAATCACTCAACTAAGTCCAAATGAGTACCATTTGGAGGACCATCTCAAGCCAACTCAACTGAGTCCACATGAGTACAAGGCATGAGATCATCTCAAGATGACTCAACTCAATTCGGAGGAGTACAAAGCAAGAGACCACATGTCATCACAACTCAGTCCAGAGTCTGACGCACACCCATCACATGGGAACACCCAACACATGGGAACACATCGTCTCAACTCAGTACATAGGAGAACGACACACCCATCACATGGTCCCTCTCACAGATCAAATCAACTCAGTTTAGAGGAGAACGACCTGGAGAATGCCACGCGATGCTGCAATCATCAACATTCTTCAACTCTTACTTTATGGATGCAATGTAGCTTTTATTGTTCTCTGTTATCAACATATCATCTACATATATTGCAAGATATACCGCTGTTTTTCCAACTTTATTGACAAACAAAGTTGCATCGTCAAGATTGAAATGCTTGAAATTTAATTTCAGAAGATGCTCAATTAACTTTTCATACCATGCTGGTGGTGCTTGTTTCAGACCATATAAGGATTTTATGATCTTGCATACCTTATGTTCTTTTCCATTCACAACAAAGCCTTTTGGTTGAGACATGAACAAATTCTCTTTCAAGTCTCCATTCAAGAAAGCAGTGTTCACATCCATTTGATGAATTTTCCATCCATTCTGTGATGCCATGGAAACTAAGTATGGATGGTAGCCCATTTTTCCGTGGGGGGAAACGTCTCCTTATAATCAACACCTTCTTTCTGTGCAAATCCTTTTTTCATGAGCCTTGCTTTGTGCTTTTCAAGTGATCCATATAATCTGTACTTGTTCTTGAATACCCACTTGCAGTCGATCAGTTTGGTTCCAAATGGAGGTTCCACCAACTTCCATGTCCCATTCTTGATGAGAGCATTATATTCCTTCTACATGGTTTCTTTCCATTCATCACGAGAAGTGGTTTCTTTAAAGGAAGTTGGTTCAAGGTTAGTAGATAAATTCAACTCATAATCATATGAAACATCCATGTCATCTACATCACCTAAGTTTGAATTATCTTAATTACCTCCATCTTGTCTTGAGGACATTTTGGTTCCTGTCTTTCTGACTTCATCAGGATGAACACTCTCAAGTGTTTTTGTGAGCCATTTTGGTGGAAATTTATGAGATGGTTCAGGTTGTTCAGCTGATTGAGATGGTGTTGAGTTCTCATCAAGCCTCAAATTTTCAATCCTCTCGATCACATCATCCAAATGAACTTTAGGTTCTGATGAAGTGGTGAAAAATTCTTCATGTGGGGAAGATGGTGCTTCAAAGAGAGATTCCAAATATTGAACCAAGATAGGGATCCCCCTTTCAAGATGTGGAATCTCATCATCAAATTCATGACATGCCTTTACATGAGTGAATCTGTCCATATGATCAAGTTTCCTCTGTTAAGCCCTAATATCGTCTCATTACTCCTTAATTGGGGCATATTACATTAGTAATGTTATTTTATTTATGTCGGCTTTATTCCATTAGTCTTCTATATATACCAAGGAGGCATTTTCATTTGGAATCATCTTGTACTTGATCATTTATGTGGGGTAAAAGGAGGTTGCCCTCTCGAAGAGGATTATTATCTGAAATTTTCTCTTTTTCAAGGCGTTGAGTACTTATTCTGAGGTTTTTCTATGCTATATTGATATTTGGTTCTTAACATATGGTATTAGAACTCAAGGTCTTGGGGTTTCGCTGCTACATCTGAGAAACCGTGGAATTTTCGCTATAACTCTTTTTCTACAATGATTCAGAAGGAACGACTTGGAGGATATTTATTATATGGATCAAGGTATGTTGGGTTAAAATTTCAGCGCCTGAGGCTTTATACTTTCGGAGATACAACCTTTGTAAGATAGGGTTCTCGAATCATCCTGAATTGAGTCATTGCAGAATTTTTGCTATAATTTTTTTATGTAACGTTACAGACCCTGAACTCTAGAGGCTATTCTCAGAAATTAGTAAGGTATCTATGGTAGCAATTTCAGCTTCTGGGTCATCTTAAACTTGTAGGTACACCCTGTGGAAGATAGGGTATCTGACTAGTATCAAGCAGGTGTTCCGAGTAAAACAATCATAAATTCTTCCTAGAGTATCCAAATTGAGTGAGACCGGTTGCATTGGATTGTGGACAGACCGTCGTAGTTCTGGTACGAGTTTCAGAATCCTATATCAATAATTTTTTGCAGGGCACACTATACAAGTGAGATCTCCTAGAAAGGTCAAAAATCAGCAAGTTGTGGGAAAGTTACCATAAATTCCACTTGGCACATCCAATTTTTATCAGATCTGTGGCATTGAAGAGAAGAAATATCAAAGACCTATAAAAAATAAATTTTCATACTCATAAGGGCCAAAATTTTGGAGATACAATAAAAGGAAGATTGTCTAGCAGAACCACCTCAAAATCAAGGTTGAAAGTGATACTTGGCTAACATGCCACCAAAAAAGGGAACTTCTACACCAAATAAGCCTCCAAACAATCCTACTTGGACTCTTGATGAAGGTGAAGAAATGCGTAGGGACATAAATGATTTACAAAAGAAGACAGTAATAAAATATGAACTACAAGAGATGATGGATTCAACATAAGCTAAGTTTGAGGCAATAAATACTAAGATGGACGCTTTAAAAGGGGAGATCATGGAAGGATTGAAAAATTTCCTAATAGAGAGG
>CBVK0101415597.1:0-11668 GCA_900067695.1 Picea abies | reverse complement strand
CAATTTACTTCTAGAATCATATCCATCACCAATTTTACCTGACAAACCAATTGTTGTGATCTTAGTCTCATCAATTGCATCATACTCCAAATCTGTTGGTTGTGTTGTTGTTGCAGATGTTTGCCTCCCTTTCCTCTCTTTGAACCACTTCGATCTCTTCTCTAGGTGCAATTGCCATCAATGGTCATCATCATGCCCTTCTTTCTTGCAATGCTTGCAAGAAATCTTCTCTTCCTTCACTGTCGCTGAATTTGCTTTATTTCCATTCCCCTTTCTTTTGTCTTCTTTCCTTGAAGACGATTCCCCTGATACACCAAATCTTGTTTTTCGTGCTTCAATATACGTTGCTTGAACATAAACCTCATCAAGATTAGTAGGTCCAAACATAAATATAGTGTTATGAATATGTGCAAGTAAACATCCTATATACTTCATAATAGTTTCTTCTGTATGTAATGGAATATTTAACATTAATGCCATCTTACGAAATTCATCTGTCTATTCTTGCATCACTTGTCCTTTTCTTAGTTTAAGACTTTTCCATATAACCCAAAGGATAGAACTACTTTCTAAGTGCAAAAACAAAATCTTGCCATGATGGAAATACATTACCAACTTGTTGAGTACCATGTTGCAACTTACTCTTCCACCAAATGAGTGTTGTGCCTGCAAGACGAAGCGATGACAATTTGATTTGGGTTCCCTCATCTTTGATTTGTTGCACACTACAATAAACTTCCATCTGTCTGACCTAGTTATCAAGCCTCTCATCATTGACTCCCCCATCATACATGGGCAATTCAAATTTTACAGCAAGCTTAAGTAATGGCATATCATGCTTATGTTTATGAGAATGTTTTCTTCTTTGTATTAAAATCAATCCAAAAAGCACCAACATTCATTGTTTCTCAATAGTGTACCAAACTGTTTATTGTTCCAATATTTAAATTCCCCATAATTTCTCCCTGATTATCCATAAAGCATCACGATAATAATCAGCATTCCCTGTCTACCAATTTATAATCGGACCTAATTAAAATATACACATGTCTTTTTTTCAAATACGAACATACTTCCAAAATATGAATGATTACACACAGTCAACCAAAACATAAAACCCGAGTCTTATCACTGTGGATATAACTTACTTTTAAAACCATTGATAATCTGTACGATGATCCAATAATATATATGAAGCGAACATAACCAATTACACACGGGCATCATTTTTAAACTGGCCATAACCCTTAGTGGGCCTGACAAGAACCACACAGGTGTCTCCATATGCAATCAAAATCACGTTGGCAAAACACAGTGAGTGAAACCATAATGAAAAGAAGACAACTCTCGACTATATACAAGTGCATGTTTCCATTTGTAATTGTTCAACCAATTTTATCATAGAAGGACGAGACAGAGACTCGACGAAAAACCTCCATAACCATTTCATAGATAAACCAAAAATTGACCACCCAAAAGGTGCCCGAAAAGAGCAAAGATAGTTGGAATCTAAATCGAGCTCTGTAAAAAACAAATGCAGGGAGACAATCAAGAGCGCATTCATCTTTTAACAATAACACAGAGAGCTAGAGGTCTTTCGAGACTAATCAACCACAGGTAAAAATACCTTCCGAAAAATACACAATAGTGAGCCACACAGTCTTCTTATTACTCCCAGTCTGTGCAACAAACCCAATAATTAACCACTGAGAAGAGAAAAGACAGGTAGGGTAAAATAACCAGTGAACATAGTGCGTTTAACACTTGCAGAGGATAGGTGAAATTTAATTGAATAGTGGCAGTTATTAAAATAAAACACAGAGATATAACATCTCTATCCAATTACTTAAGAGTCAAACAACCTGACAACAACACCAGTGAGGACGCGTACATCCTTTTGACATAACGTTGAGATATAACTTGTATCAACCCACAACCATATAGACATATATTAATGTTAGGGCCACCCAAGACTGGGTCTTGGGATACTTCGGTGAAAAGACAATAAGAATGGGCCAACGACCATGGTCTTGGGATACTTCGGTGAAAAGACAATAAGAATGGGCCAACGACCATGACTCGGGATTCAAAGAAATAACACAACAACTGTTTGCAATCCCTCTGTGGCTGGGTAAGGGTTACAATCATGACTGTGAGGGAACGAAACAACCGACGGTAATACATAGAACGAAACCCTCCATCATCAACGCAAAGCCATATGCACCACCATTCACTCATTGTTCCACAGACACCCATCACAATATTAAACTGACCGAGCAACCAATCAATGCACAACTTAAAAACCCAATTCTTTTGCTTGCAATCCAAAACATTTTACAGTCATCATAGAGAGATATAACACACATATACACAGTCGAAATTCTCAAGAACACACAGAATCCAAGCATCACTGAGCCATCATTTGTTCATACAATAGAGAATACCTCATGGATGGAGAGAAAAAGAATCATACCTATAGCAAAACGCTTAAATGGTGAGTTGGTCGAGCCTTCTTCCTTCCAAGAGCCTGAAATGTGGAGCTTCACAACCAACAGATCGAAAAATGCAACAAAGGAACAATGCTAGGGTGACGAGAGCCTTCTTCCTTCCAAGAGCCTGAAATGTGGAGCTTCACAACCAACAGATCGAAAAATGCAACAAAGGAACAATGCTAGGGTGACGACCAATAGGGGGAATATGGAGTGACATACAGTAAATGCACGTCGCTTCCATCACCTGGCCTATTCAATTCGACGTACGAGACAACCCAACAAGCATTACATTCACCAATCAATTAAACCATGTATTCAATGCCAAACTATTTGAAATATGCGACGATATCCATTGCATAGTGCACCACTCAAATCATTTACACGTTAACCCTTGCCATAATTCCATTCCATAATACATATTGCAATGTTATATGTGCACCATTTAAATCTAATGAAATTTTCATAGTCTACTAACCAACAATAACATAATAATTAGGACTAACACTAATACCCTTTGAACTTTTCCATTTGCACATAATCCTTTATCATAGCTCAACATATAACTCCTTTCCCTTTAGGAATTTTTTCCATAGGTTTTTCTTTCTTTGTTTTGATTATGATATCACTAATATATCTCTTGCATATATGTGGCTAGGTAATCGATCACAACGATTAGTGACATGGTTAAATCATAGCACTATAAATAACATGCTTCTCATAACCATAAAAAATGTTTTGGATCGCAAAAAGCATTCCACAAAAATGCGTAATCCACTTGTTACCATGTCAAAATGAAACCAAGACTGCATTGTCAACAATGTAAGACTATGTAGGAAACATCGAAACAACAACAAAAAACATGTGTGATATGTCTATCCTTGCGCCTCTAGTCTACAAGGGGGTCCCACCTACTAGTATTATATTACTACTAGTATTATATTATTAGCATAGTTAAATAATAGGGCCTTAGCAATACTTAGGGGGCATAATTCATTGTTACGATTTTAATCGTCAACACCCCCCAAGATTTGTCCTCAAAAAGGGCTCCAAATTCTCCAAAAAAGGCCAAAATCCACAAAAATCAGGCTTAAATCAACAAAAATATCCAAACTTTAGGAAAAAAACCCCACTTGGCAAAAAAAATTGCACCAATCCCTTTTTCCCGAGCTCCTGGTCACATGGGAAGTGCCATATGACCATGTGTTGGCGCTATATCCCTGACACTTAGCCCCTAGTTTTGTGCAAATACCATGTGACCAGGTGTTAGCCACCTTAGCCCGCGCCCTGCTCCAACTCTTGGTTTTATGGGAGTGACATGTGGCCCTAGTTGGTCGGGCTAGCCCCTACCGACCGAGCTTTATCCTCAAACGTCCACAACATATCAAACAAAATAAATTCTTTCCACTTGTCAAAACAAGCAACACGTAGCCCAAACGGTTGGCAAGTTTAGTGGGGTCGTTGGCATGCCTAGAGGTCTCGAGCTCAAATCCTACGGAGTGTAACAAATTTTTGGCCTATACAACATTGGCCAAATTCAAGGTGCCACATGACGCCCTATGATTGGGCCACGTGTCACCCTATGATTGGATCGTACAGTCCAGTCACCAACACACTCAACTACTCAGTCAGTAGTGCCACGTCACTGTTGTACCTGCCGCGTGTCTCACCCGGATGATCCCATGTCACTGTCGTACCAGCCATGTGTCATGCTGCCACTAGTGTCATGTCACGTCCGTATAGCCACATGTCATACCCAAAGTCTGCCACATGTCGCCACGTCAGCGTCCGAACAACCAAGTGTCACTTTTGTACAATGCCACGTGTCAAGATCCGTATCGTGCCAACTCAGCGTGAAAACGTTAAATCTGCCTGCCACATGTCAGCCTCTGGTGTTTCCACGTGTCCCTGTTGATGTCATCATGACATCATCGTGACGTACTGCTAACATCAACAATACGACATGTTGACTGTTGACTTTGACTTTTTTTGCATGTTTGGGAAATCAATTAGAACGCGATAATTTTTGCATACGGTGTCCATTTTCGAAGAAAAAAAATATATGGTCGGAATCAGCACGACGAGCCCAACGGAATGGTGTTAGTTTCATCCGATTCCAAGAACTTCAATTTTTAGGCCTTCCTGGATCCATTTGGATCACATACTTATCTCCCACCTAAAAATTTTGTGGTACTTGATGTTGATCGTAGCGCTGCTTGTACTCATAGTTGGCTTTCTGAAAAATATCATGAACTAGTTGTTGGATGTGTTGGATCCATTCAAAAAATTTGGTTGCTCTATCAATCTTGATCTAAACATGGGAGGACTATTCCTATGCAGTTACAATGGGATATAAGGTTGGAACCCGAAGCACACCTGGAAAAGGATGTGGCCAATAGAGATGTGGAGGGCTATATTGTAGCTATGTAGTTAGCGATGACCTCAACTGTGATACTCTTCTTGCAGGACATATAATCCATGGAGATGGACTCTCAAGGCCTATCAGGAGTAGGCATAGGGGTGTATAGCCCCTATTTCTTGATGGCGGGTTTGGAAATGGCATAGGCAATGCATGATTTAATATAATTGCAAACATATTGTTGAAGCTTCACACAATATAAATGTTTTTGCAGTACTGCCACTGGTTTTTCCATGCCAAAGTGTCTTGCCACCCATCTGTAATGAGATTCCCAAATCACCTTTGCACGCTCACTTAAAGTAACACAAAGATGGCTCAGATGCCATAGCAGTCCATCATGGAGATGAAAGTATGGAATTGTTTTGTTTGCACTCAATGTTTGATATGTATCAATAAAGTTAGAGTCATTGTTGTATAATTGTGGCCACCTGGAGGTCTCATGCCCAAAGGAGTTAAGAATTGTGGTTATCACCACAACCGGGGGTCCACTGAGGCAGCCTGCAACATGGTCGATGCTTCCCTTCTTGTACTTGATGTTCAAGTGGATTTTTTGTAGGTACGTGGACCACTTCTAATGGCAATCATTATGTAACTTTCCTTATGTTTGCATGAATTGCAAAGGCCTGTGATCAATGTGGATGGTTGTCTCCTTTCCTAGAATGTAATGCTTCCACTATCGACATGCTTGCACAATGGAGTACATCTCTTTGTCATAGATGGGGTATCTGTGAACAACAACACATCGTGTTTCACTATGATAGGCCACTAGATTCCCATGCTATGTGAGGACTGCATCGATAGCATAATCTAAAGCATTTGTCTCAATCTCAAATGGTTGTTATAGGTCTGGAAAAATAAGAAATGGTGTTGAGCAGAGGCGGGATTTCAAATCCTCGAATGCTTTATGTTGTGACGTGGCCCAAACAAACCTGGAATTGGCTCCACCCTTGGTCACATGCCTTAGGGTCCGAGTAATATGAGAGAACCCCAACACAAACCTGCGATAAAAGTTGGCAAGGCCAAAGAAACTACGAAGCTCGGTCATTGTCTTCAGGGCCAACCAATTGAAGATGACTTGGATCTTGGATGGATCCACATGCACACCCTTCTCATCCATGATGTATCCCAAATATTGGATTCTCTGCATGCCTAATGAACACTTCTCTAGATTTACATATAACTTGTACTTTTGTAGGGTTCCCAAGACCCATTGAATATGCTTTAAATGTTCATATTCATGAATGTGGCTAAGGTGTTAGTCAAGCCGAAAGGAATGACCGACCACTTGAAGAGACCTTATTAGACTTGAAGGTTGTCTTCCATAAATCAGTTTGCTCAATCCGCACTTGGTGGTAGCCTAAATTTTGATCAATCTTAATGAAAAACTTGGCTCCATTGAGCTAATTGAAAAGATCATCAATATCGAGGATTGGGTATTGATTCTTGACTGTGATCTTGTTCAAGGATCTGTAATCAATACAAAGTCCCCATGTCTAATCCTTTTTCTATACTAGAACAATTGGGCTCCCGCAAAGTGAGGATCTTGGTCTAATGTGGCCCTTTAGAATTAGCTCTTGGATCTAGCATTTGATTTCTTCATTCTCCATAATAGAACACATGTACATAGGGTCGTTAGGCAGAGGAGCATCGAGTTTCAAATCAATTGAGTGCTTTACCTGATAGTGCACAGGAACCCCAATAGGTGAGGCAAATATGTCTTCATGCTATTCTATTATCTTTTCCAACTACTGCTGCTGTGTAGAGAGACCCTATGCATAGGTTTTCATAGTTGCAATGACCTCCTATTCACCTTCCAACTGAACCATAAAGATGACAAATATTTTGGTTTGAGAGACCACCTTTTTTCACTACTTCACTAATATCAAAGAGACCACAATACTTGGGACTGCATCCGTTACCCTTTAGAGTTGATCTTCCAAAGTAGTAATGACACTACATGGATTAGATTCATAAAAACCATGATGCTTCCACATATATGGTTGTCCTAGAAAAACATCACAAAATTCAAGGGGGGAGACATTACACAATTCCTCGTCTTTGAAGGGTTTGATGATGTAGTGCATGCGACATTGTTGGCTGACGCAGATGTCCCATCCATGGTTGAGCCAACCGATGGTATATGGCTGAGGATGCAACATCGTTGTTAGGTTCAACCTCTTGACGACCTTTGCTGAGATTAATTTCTTCTAGCTACCGCTATCAACAATGAAATGGAGTGGGGTCCCCTTCAACCGCATCTATGAGTGGAAGAGGAACTCCCCTTCTTCAAGCTCCTTTGGTTCGTTTAGCTAGAATTTTGTGGTAGCGATGGTGACACTGGGTTCTATGTCAATGATCCCTTTTCTCTTTTCTAGTTATTAATCAGAGTCTGAGTTAACATCCAACCTTGAGGATTTTGTCTCAGCCAACAATGAGTGTATGGAGTGACATTAATCAATATTGTGTCAATGTATTTTGTGGAGCTCACACCACTTTCCAGTGTCCTTCTTCGACTTCCCATTGCCCTTCTTTGCTGGTGGATTGGATTGGTTGTCCCAGGACTAGAAATACTTTCTCCATCCTTTTCCATGGGAGTTAGAGCCACCCTTACCATACTTAGATTGTTGCAGATTCACAAACCCGAACTCCTGCTTTTTTTGCTTATTAAACTTCAACTCGATTTTGACAACATATCGATAAGCAATTCCCAATGATAAGATGTCCAAAAAATCCATTTTTGTTTGGATGTATTTTTGTAGAGCCCAACGATATTTTGGAACCATATGCCACTCACAATATTTGATACCCATCTTGGTTAAAAAATTATGGAAGGTATTTGTGAACTCTGACATTGTTTGGCCCCTCTCTTGACGTAATGTGGTCCATCTCGTGTACTGGTTGTCATAGTTTTCAACAAGGTAATATTGTTGCTTGAGGGCATCAAGAAAATATACCCAAGTGGGTACTGGCCTAAAAATTGCAGACTCATCCTCGACCAATATCTGACATGGGGAAAGGCCTTAAGGTGCGCAAAGGTGATTTTCTCACCGTTAATTTTTTTTTGGATAGAGAAATAATCCTCTAGCAGACTTAACCATTTTTCCAAAGCGTCAATGCCTATTTGTCCTTCAAATAAAGGAATATCAAATTTAACTTGTAGCTTAAAGGGAATCACACCTCTGAAGTGAGTGTTGGTTAAAGGTTCCTCCATTTTTTTTGGCAGCCGTCAAAGGATCTAGGTGAAATGATCCATTATCTCATTCCTTTGTTGTGCAAGGGCTTCCTTGAGAAATAATTTGATAGGATCTCCTGCTTCATCATCCCTCTTTTCTTCCACCATGGGAGGTTGATTGGGCGAGAAAGAGTGGTTTTCCTTAAGAGAAACAAGCTCGAGACCCAACTCTCTATACCCCAACCTCATCAGGGACATGCACTAAAAATGACAAGGAGCAAACTACCCCGATACCACTGATCCAGATCATTTTGAGAATGACATGAAAGATTAAATTTAACAGAGATATAACAAGGATATACATAAAGATATTGTAAGGAACACAATAATACAATAAAATAATGAAACTTAGATTCTATTAATGACTATCTGGAATACAAAATACTGTAAAATGTAAAGAACACAAGCTAGCTAGAATGGTGGCATCTTATCTATGAAGAGAGATGTGTTAGCCACACTCATTCACAATAAGTTGTTTACAATGAGGATCAAAGAGTAAATGTGTTGGTTAGAGTACAGTCTGTGGTATTATGTGTACAATTTTTAGATCCATACAACAAATATTCCGTGCGGGGCACACTCTACAAATTCACTCTCTAGAATAAGCCATAATTCAACAAGGCATGCCATTTTTCCTATAACTCCTTTTCTAAGAGGTTCCAAGTAGTGACACCTGGACGAATTGCATAAAACACATTGAATAACATTGTGTACTATTTTCAGATCTTTATATGACCACAAAGGAGTTTGTGAATGGTTGCAATATATCATCCATCATCCACATGAATATGGTCAGGGCATCAATCAAGCCGAAAGGCATGATCATCCACCTAAAGAGACCTTCTTTAGATTTGAAGGTTGTCTACCATACATTAGTTTTCTCAATTGCAACATGTTGGTAACCAGACTTCGGATAAATCTTACTAAAAAATTCGACGCCCTTGAGTTGATCTAGAAGATCATCGATCTGAGGGATTGGGTATTGGTTTTTTACGATGATCTTGTTCAGGGATCTGTAAACAATACAAAGTTGTCATGTCCTGTCCTTCTTATGTACCAGAATAATTGTGCTCCTATGAGGTGAGGAGCTTGGTCTAATGTGGCCCTTCAGAATTAGCTCTTAGATATGGTGTTTTATTTCTTCATTCTCTGTAATAGAGCGCACAGACACATGGTCGTTAGGTAAAGGAACACCAGGTGTCAAATCAATTGAGTTCTTTACCCAACAGTGCAAAGGCACCCCACTAGGTG
Source organism: Picea abies (assembly GCA_900067695.1). Lineage (NCBI taxonomy): Eukaryota > Viridiplantae > Streptophyta > Pinopsida > Pinales > Pinaceae > Picea > Picea abies. Next base: position 2,277 of record CBVK0101415597.1, on the reverse strand, counting down.
AGGTAAAGATGTCTTTGTGATCTTCTACTATCTTGTCCACCTTCTTTTGTTGTGTAGAGAGACCTCGTCCAAAGGTTTTGGTGTTTGCAGTGACCTTCCTTTCACCTTTCGACCTAGCCGTAAAGAGGAAAAATATTCCAGTCTGAGAGACCACCCTTCTACATTGCTTTGCAGAGATCAAAGAGACCATAGTATTTGGGACTGCCTCTGGTACCCTATAGATTCGACCTCCCAAATTAATAACGACACTACAAGGCCTAGATTCATAAAAAACATGACACTTCCACATATATGGTTGTCCCAAAAGAACATCAAAAACTTCAAGGGGGGGAACATCACACAATACCTCATCTTTAAAGGGTTTGATGCCATATTTTAGGCAACATTGATGGCTGGCGTGGATGTCTCATCCCTAGCTGAGCCAACCGATAGTGTGTGGTTGAGGGTGCGACGTCGTTGTTAGGTTCAACCTCCTGACGACCTCTTATGATCTTAGGTTCTTCTGCTACCATTTCCAACAATGAAATGGAGTGGGGTCCCCTTCACCCACATCTATGAGTGGGGGTCCCCTTCACCCACATCTATGAGTGGAAGAGGCACTCCCCTTCTTCATGCTCCTTTGATTCCTCTGGTTGCACCTTTGTGGTAGGGATTTTCACATTAGGTCATGCATCAATGATCCATTTTCCCTTATCTAGTTTCGAATAAGAGTTTGAGTTGACATTTGACTCTTAGGTTTTCATCTGAGCCAACAATGATTGTTTGGAGCGACATTCATCATGGTTGTGCCAAGGGATCTTGTGGAACTCGCACCACTTTCTATTGTCCTTCTTCGACTTCCCATTACCATTCTTTGCTTGTGGCTTGGAATAGTTGTCCCGAGGTTTTCCATCCTTGTTATGTACTTTGATCTAGGAGTTAGGGCCACCTTTACTGTGCTTCTGTTGTGATGGGTTTACATAACTGAAATCCTACTTATTCTTTTGCTTGAACTTTTGCTCGATATTGACAACGTATTTGTAAGCATCTCCTAGTGAAGAGATGTCTAGGAACTCCATATCTATTTGGATGTACCTATGTAGGCCACTGCAATACTTCAGAACCAAGTGCTACTTAGAGTCTTTCATATCTATTTGGATGTACCTATGTAGGCCACTGCAATACTTCAGAACCAAGTGCTACTTAGAGTCTTTAATACCTAGATTTGTTCGCAAGGTATGGAAGATGTTGGTGTACTCGAGCATCATCTGGTCTCTCTCTTGACGTAGAGTTGTCCATATTGTGTAATGGTCATCATAGTTCCCAATAGGGTAGTATTTCTTCTTGAGGGCATCAACAAAATCCACCCAAGTGAGTCTTGGCCAAAAAATTGCAAACTCATCTCTGACATGGTTCTCACGGTACATCTCCCACCAATATCTGACATGGGCAAGGGCTTTAAGGAGTGCGAAGGTGATTTTTTCCTTGTTGGATTTTTTTTGGAAAAATAAATAATCCTTTAGCAGACTTAAGCTTTTTTCCAAAGCATCAACGTCTATTTAACATTCAAATAAAGGAATATCAAAGTTAACTTGTACCTTAAAGGAAGGGCTTTAAGGAGTGCGAAGGTGATTTTTTCCTTGTTGGATTTTTTTTGGAAAAATAAATAATCCTTTAGCAGACTTAAGCTTTTTTCCAAAGCATCAACGTCTATTTAACATTCAAATAAAGGAATATCAAAGTTAACTTGTACCTTAAAGGGTGTCGCACCTCCAAAGTGACTACTAGTTGAAGGTGACTTTGTTGTTGTTGGAAACCGTTGAAGGATCTAGGCAATATTTTTCATCATCTCGTTCCTGTATTGCATGAGGGATTCCTCGAGCAACAATTTGATAAGATCTCCTACTCTGTCGTCTCTCTCAGGGACATGCACATATAAACAACAAAAAGTAGATTTCTTTGATACCATTGATCCATATTATATTGAGAACAACATGAAGGAAGATATATAACAAGGAAACACAGAAGGATATTGCAGGAAACACAGTAATATTGTTAAACTCATATTCTATTAATGATTATTTGGAATACAAAAGACGAAAGCACACAAGCCAACTAGAATGGTGGTAGTTTATCCTCGAAGAGAGAGATGTGTCGGCTACTCTCATTTGCAAGAAGTTGATTACAAATAGGTTGAAAAGGCATTTTAACACAAAGCATCGATCAGAAAACCCCAAACATCCAAAACCATAACCCCATAAGATGAAACGCCAAAAGGTTTGTGGGCCCCGATGTGGT
>CBVK0101415578.1:0-11035 GCA_900067695.1 Picea abies | reverse complement strand
AGGAAGTTTCTACTTGTCAATATTAGATGGCCAAAGGGAGATAGATCTAACGACCCAAGAGGTTGCCACTTGTCACATATTGGATGATCCAGGAGGCTGGCACTTGTCACATATTGGATGATCTAGGTGGCCGAAAATTGTCAAGATAGGATAGCTAGAGGGAGAGAGATATTACGGTCCAGGAGGTCTCCACGTGTCATAGATTGGACAGTCGAGGAGGTCACCACTTGTCAAATTGGATGATTTAGAGGGAGAGAGAACTAACGACTCATGATGTCTTGTAGACCCATGGAGAAATTCTTGGAAATTCATTTAAGTATAAGTGCAAAGTGAGTGCGATGGAACATGCAAATTCATTCTGGAGGTTGCAAAGAAATGCTTTAAAATATTCTAAGTATAGGTGCAAAACAAGTGCGACAAAACTTGGGGGTGTAGTATGGAGGTTGCAAAAGTTTGAAATGAAGAAGAGATACGCCTTAGACCCACGGTGAAACCAAGAAGAGAGATCAATGGTCAAGATAAATCTAATATCTAATCGGATGGTGGTTGTAAGCCGAAGACCTGGTGGTCCCAATATGCTAAAGGAGAATAGATTGATGGCTGAGATCTAATCAAGGAAAGATTGGATGGTTGGTGTGCATCATCGTTGCATGGCCTGTTTAGGTGGCCAGTGAACAGATTAATGGTCATGATTCAATCCAAATGAAAACTAGATCAATAGTCAAGATTAAATCCTTATGAATGATCGGGTGGTCTCTGAGAAACAAAGCTATGTTACATGTGCTAATGGATATTCCTTCAATTTCCATCAATAAATTTTATATGAGAGGTTAGAATGAAGCATGACTATAGTCATTTGAAAGATGATTCAGAGGAAAATAACCTTGAATTGTTAGAATCAGGAGAATTATGATATAATCCTTCATGAATTGAGTGGAAAAGGACCTCTAACATTAATTGAAAAAATTCCTATAAATGCATAATTCTAACAAAGTGGTTGCTTGCACACTTTGCAGAATTAGAGGTATAATTAGATAAATTCAAGCCTAGGATTGGATATCAGAGTCATGGAAGCATGACACAACTTGTATAATTTGGTTAAGGAAATAAATATCTATAGGGAAAGTAATGAAAAGTGGATAAGAACTCAAGAAGAGTGGAACAAATAATTATTAGTCAACTGCTGCAGAGTTTGAATGAATTGCAAGGCACAACAGTAAGAATCCTCACATAGGACATTAAGCTAGTAGGTGAAGAATGTCATTAATGGGCATAGAAATGAAAATTAAGACTCCATAGCCTTGAAGGTAGATATGTGTAGATAGCTGCAATATTGATGTGAAATAGAACAAGGATCTTAGGAGGTGAGGTGTGAATCATCTCTATGTTCCAAACACAGGAGTTCCTAGGAAGGATTTGCTAGTTATGACTTAGTTACTTTGTCTAGAATGAGAATCATTTGTCAATTTATCAACCACCACCATTATTGAATCATGTTTCCTTATTTTCCTAATAAATTTAGTTATAAAATTAATGGTTACCACTTCCCATTTCTTCTCTGAAATTGGAAATGGTTGTAGAAAACCCGCTAGGTTTCTATGCTCATCCTTCACTCTCTAACATTCCATACATCTGGCAATGTAATCAACAATATCCTTCTTCATTCGTGGCCAAAATAATTGGATTCTCACTACTACAGTTATTTTATGGTAACCGATATGTCTAGAATATGAAACATTATGCATTTCCTTTAACACCAAATTCCTAAGTTCTCCGAAATTAGGAACATAAATTCTATTCTTATGCATAAGTAATCCCTCTTCTTTAATCTCATACTCTTTAATTTTCCGTTGTATATTTTTCTGTTGTAAACTTTATTTTACCTGTAGGTAATGCGGATTTGTAACAACATCATCTAAAATTCCACTCTTTAAATCTAACTGATGCATACTAAAAGCTATAGAATGCATGATATGTACTCTTCTATTGAGTGCATCAACCACTTTCTTTTCTTTTCCCTTGATATGCTTGATGTCAAAGTCATACTCACTTAAAAATTCTAGCCATCTTATTTACCTAGCATTCAAAGTTGGTTGTTCAAAAGATATTTTAGACCACTATGGTCTATCGTTAATTCAAATCTGTTTCCCATGAGATGATGCCTCCACATATTCAATGCATGAAATATGGCATCAAGTTATAAATCATATGTGGCATAATTTCTCTCATGTTATTTAAGATTTCTGGACTCATAACCAATGGCATGCTCATTTTGAGTGAGGACTCCACCAAGTCCTTTCTTGCATGCATATGAATTCATTTGGGTCAACAATATTTAAAATAGGTGCACTAGTGAGAAATTCTTTCAACAAATTTAAGTTCTCTTCACACTTAGTTGTCCATTCAAATTTAATTTCCTTCTTTTGCAAAGAAGTGATGGGATGAATAATCTTAGAGAACCCTACTATAAATCTTCTATAGTAACCAACTAACCTCATAAAATATTTGACTTCTAAAATATTCCTGGGTGTTGGCCATCCTCTAATGGCTTCAATCTTTTTTGGATCTACTTTTATACCTTGTTCTGAAATAATATGCCCCAAATAATGGATTTGTTCTTGTTAAAAATAACACTTACTAATCTTGGCATAAAATTGATGTTCCCTCGACACTTGCAACACCAACCTCAAGTGATGTTCATGCTCTTCCTCAGACTTAGAATAAATAAGTATGTCATCCAGGAACACAATGACATACTTATCCAGATAATTTTTGAATATGTCATTCATTAAGCACATAAAGATAGCTAGTGCATTGGTTAGTCCAAAGGTCACCATTCTAAATTCATAATGTTCATACCTGGTTCTGAAGGTTTTCTTATTGATGTCTTCTTCCTTGATTCTTACCTAGTGGTAGCCTGATCTCAAGTCTATCTTTGAAAATATCTTTGCTCCCCTTAGTTGATCAAAGAGGTCATCAATGTTGTCTAAAGTCTATACACCATGGCTTTATTTAGTTGTCTAAAGTCTAAAGAGGTCTTCACTGTGGCTTTATTTAGTTGTCTAAAGTCTATACACAACCTCAATGTTCCATCCTTATTTTTGACAAAGAGTACCAATACTCTCTAAGGTGAAACACTTGGACATATGTACCCTTTCTTCAACAACTCTTCCAAATGCATTTGTATTTCATTTAACTCTGGTGTACTCATTGTGTGAGGGTTTTTTGATATTGGGGCAGCTCCTTGTACTAAATCAATAGAGAAATATATCTCCCTCTTCGGTGGAAATACTGGTATTTCTTGGAATACATATTCAAAATCTTGCAATACTAGAAAATCTTCAAGGCTTGTCCCTTTTGTGATTTCTGTCTCTTCCACATGAGTTTCATACAATTTACATCCTTTCTTCAAACATTTCTTCACCTATAAGGATGAAATCTCCCTTATAGAAATGGGTCTTATAATTCCTTTCACATTGCTCTATTTTCCTTCTTCATGGTGTTTGTCCAACCAATCCATTCCAATTAGGATATCATAAGATCCTAATGGTATGATATTCATATCAACATTATTACTCACTCCATTCAGATTTATTGGACAACCTCTGACAACCTCATTGATCCTTCTTTTGGTTCTAGTGGCTAGCTAAACCAAACTTGACTTTTCAAGATTACATTTCACTAAATTTAATCTATCCACTATTTTAGGATCAATGTAACAATGAATTTCTCCTCAATCAATTAAAATAACATCTTGATTAATTATCTTACCTTCCACTTCGATCATATTGGATTGGTACTTTGCTTGTCAATCTTCTAAGGCTAGATATATTCTTCCCATGTCTTCTACTATTGTATCCTATTGGATGTTGTGCATGGTCTTCGCTTTATCTCCTCTATGAGGGAAGTCATTGTATAGGTGATTTTCTTTTCACCCCCAAAGTTGGATTGGTGGTATTCCTCTTTTCCCCATGGAATATTCTTTCTTGGATTCATCTTTAGCAGACTGATCTTGCTGATTTTTATTAGGGTTGTTTCTATTGAAAGGAGGTTTGAATCCCTTCCTCTTCTAATCATATTTCTCCTTCTTCTTATCCTTCCAATATTTCTGCATGGATTCTCTTCTCTTGCTTTGCTCATATAGTTACTTATCCTTCCTAATGGTATCTGTCAAAGTACTAGGCTCATCATACTGAATATTTTCCTTATAAAAGGATGGAAGTACACTTAAAAACCTCTCTATCTTCACTTTTTCATCCTTGATAAATCCTACATACTTCAACAATCCCAAGAACTTATTCTCATATTATGTCATGGTCATGCTTCCCAATATTAGTTCAAATAACTCTTGCATCTTCTTGTCATAGAAGTGCTTTGAAAGGTACCCCTTATGAAAATGTTTCTTGAATTTCTTCCAACTGATCCTACTCTCATTTATGTGTTCAACTTTCTTAAGTTGATCCCACCACAAAACAACATTTCCATGTAAATTGTAAGTGAAAATTATGGCTTCTAGGTTTGATGAGTAGTTGTGAAACTGAAAAGACTTCCTCATTCCAAGAAACTAGGATTCAACATCATCTTCCCTTTCTCTTTCACCATCAAAGGATGGTGGCTTAAGCTTCCTTAATTCTCCTTGCACCATCAAAGGATGGTGGCTTAAGCTTCCTTAATTCTCCTTGCAAACTTTCTAATTCATGTCTTCTTCTTTGGTGTCTAACAAAAGACACTTCTGGACTGCTTATGGAGTCTTCAGATGCATATAATTTCCTTGATAAGTAAGGTGGCGAGTGATGTCTATGAATTATACTATAAATTATTGAATGACTAGCTCCTCTGAAGTTATTTCTTATTTCATGATATCTACCTTCTTCCTCATGCTTTGAGTCTAATCCATTCCTTGTTTACCTATGTAACTGATTTATGCTTTGCATCACTTGAGAAATTATCTAATTTTGTTATCTCATCAACCTCTCATTGTCTGCTTTCTAAATTTTCACTTCTATTCTCAGGATTCTCACAGTCTCTATTAAGGTTTCTTGCTCCCCTCTGCTCCTCTTCCCATTTGATTTTGTCTCTACATTACCAACACTGATATTTTGACCTTTGGTTTCTTTATCATGATGGAGGTCTCCCTCTCCTTCTTCCATTTCTTGAATATTATTTCTTATCTTGAACTTATAGGGTTATACTCCCTAATTATCATGAAGAAATATATCATCATTATCCAAATTACAAAAATTCAATGCTATTCTCCTCTAAATCATATTTCCAACTACTATACTCATGCATCATTTGGATCTCTAGGCTGAAAGTTATGGCTTCCTAAAAGAATGACTTTCATCCTTTTTGTGCATTTTCTCCACTGGTGTAATTTTATTGAAGTGCCAACTTCTATCAACTGCAGAAGAAAATATATCAGGAACTAGAGAAAAATTTATATGAGACATAGTTAAAAATATTTACATGGAATTCATAAAAACTCTCCAATTTTCAATTTGATACGCCAATCAAAAACTACAACAATATGGGATCTGCAACTTTGTCATTTTCACCCTTTTTTTTCCAGACTTCGAAGTTTTAGTAAAACTGGATATCTCATATTCTGTGCACTTCTAGAAAACTTTCACCAAACCAAAATTATTTGTCTCAATGAGTATATAATGTAGAGTACCTAAAATTTTCCAGTTTTGTGATCTAGGGTCACTTTTCCTCCTCTGAAAATCTCAAAAATCCCCAAAAAGTGGTCTGAAATAAAGGATTTTGGCATATTTTAGCATCCCCATTCCAATCTCCTTATGATCCAAAAAGTGGTCTGAAATAAAGGATTTTGGCATATTTTAGCATCCCCATTCCAATCTCCTTATGATTTATTCAGTTCCTTCATGGGTTATTTGTGTTTCTTCTTTCTAAACTCTCTCCAATATTTTCAGGTTAATATGGACCCCTTCCAATGATCTGGACCCAGATCTTTAAAAAACACTGTTTTGCATTTTTCGACAAATCCAAGTAGATTTGGACAATGGCCCTCTCTGGCGCTCTTGTAGATATCCTCTCTACAGAAAAAATCCATAAGTTGCATCTCAATATGACTTAACATGGTCCATTTATAGCCAAATTACTAAAATAGGTCTAGACTTGGTATTTTTTTTTGAAACTATGGAACAATTTTGCCTAAGTGCGATCTGAACTGTCGATCCCAAATCAGAAGCATGTAGGACCATTTATATTATTTTTATCAATGATATATGATAGAGGATCAGTGATTTCCTTTGCAAACCAAACCTTCCCATTGATCTTCCCGACGCTTGATCACCGACCATCGACCATCGATCGTTTTCTCCGTAAACCAAAATTCACCCACGAATCTCGTTGATGCCTGATCATTGGCCATCAAACATCAATCATATTAGTTGAAAAACTATTATTATTCACAAATCTCATCGAACCCCAATCATTGACGATCGACCATCCCTTCGCTGATGTGACAACTATGCTGACGTGCCATGACATATGGATGATGACCTGGCATGACACATCATCCTAAGGCATCAACTAGGATGACTTGGCATGACACATGGATACTGAAATGGTATGGCATGTCATCACCCTATTTTCTCCATCGACCATCGATGATCGAAGATATCTCCTAGTGAACTTCAACACTTTGCCAAAACTTGTTGATCCCTGACCATTAACGATCGAAGATGTCTCTTCGTCGAACTTCGACACTTCGCCAAAGCTAGTCGATCCTTGACCATCTTCCGTTAGTGATCATAATTTTCTTTTGACGAATTGAAAAATTCACCAAATTTGTCGACCCCCGACCATAGACTATCGATGATCAGAGATTTCTGTTGAGAAATTTCAACACTTCGCAATTTTTTGCCAAAACCTAGGTGAATCTGGGTCATCAATCTCTCACTCAAACCAATCTCGATCGTTGATTTCCTCCGACTTCCAAATGACTGAAAATGACCATGTTCCATCGAACTTCCTCATTATCAATCCACCGAAATGAATCTCAGTCGTTGATATGGTAACTTTGTCAAACTTTGAAAACATTACGATTTTTAAATTTTTCAAGAATGAATCTGGGTTGTTGATCTCAAGATCGAACACGATCTTGGCCATCGATCCTATGAACTTTTCCCCATGCTATTATGACCATTAAAATATGAATTTTCTCAACCTTCCAGTTCAAATTCGACTCTGCAACTCTACAGATTGAATCCATTAAATTCTCAGATAATTATGAATTATTTCAAACTCGAATCTTCCCACGAATTCTGTGATCTTTCTCCCTAATATTTCCATTTTTCCCAAATTCAAACAGTTTGAAAATATGTAATACCATTTTTTTCTAATTTGCACACATTCTGGCCCATACCAGTCTGATGTTTTAACCAGAGGCTCTGATACCAATCTATAACATACCCAACCACCCACAGTTTGGGCCCGCAACTCCAAAAAATCACTTCTAAATTGATTTCGAAATTATGATACCATTTAATTAATAAAGAAGCATGAAACAACACCATAACAACACATGAAATTATCAAGATTCACGCTACAAAAATAAATAAATAAGCAATATGTGATGCACCTCAATAACCAACAAACATGCATATTATAAATACAAATTTTAGATATGATAATTAATACACAACGAAAATAAATATGAAAGCAAAAAAATAGAGGATACAAAGAAATTCTCTTTAACAAAATGAATCACCAATTGTATGCAAACAGAGGATGTTCCACCTAACGATAGACACTAGTGCTCCAATTATCAAGAACGGGTCACCCCTGATCCATGGCTATGAATCCACAAGGATGGTTCCAAGGTGTCACTCATCTTCCCAAACCAGTCAACACTCAAGCTATCACAGGTTTCTCAATGCACAACAATCCAAAGTACATCAACTTTCTTTTCTCTAGCCTACACAACCCAAGAGAATGGACCCCCTTCTTTGCCATATAGTCCCTCATGTTGTCCACCTCCTTCCATGGCTCCAGTGCATCTGGTCAAGACTCTCCATGCTAGGCCTCTCAGGATTCACAAATGTGAAAAAAACATAACACATTCCAATGCATCTCATGCATGCAAACAAAAATTCATTGCTGGAACACGCTAATATCTGTTACAATTAACAAACAATTGCTTCTTCCTCAACAATTTTCCCCCACGGTCCCATTCCAAGAACAACAAGGAATGAGGAATAATGAATGAGTGAAAGAGTGAATGGAGAGTGAACAAAAACAAGAGTGTGAACAATGAACAATGAATGAACCCCAAAATATCCTAAAGATGGGTTTATATATTTATTGGGAAATCAAGAACCACGTGGCCTTCCACAAGAAGCTGATCCAGGTGGATATTGGTGGCCACCCACCTATTCCAACTAGCTCTTTTTTGTTAGTTTTTAGCTCAACACATTCTTCTCTATTGTTTTGTAATTGTGGTTTCTACACTTACAAGATTGTCTGGAGCCCTACACATCTTCTAGGTAGATACTGGTGGCCTCCCACTTAATACAACTAGCTTATTTTGTATGTTTTCATGTCAACACATCTTGTTGTACTTCCAACACCATTTTGGGGCCCTAAACGGTGTTATTCTGGCTTGCCACAGTCAAACTATATACGAAGTAAGATTTTGACAACATAATGCGTAGTTCTCGAAAAGACCCTTCCAACAAGCTATCATGTGCCTAAAATGAAGATCGTATGCAAAAGTTACGACCCTGGGAAGTTAATGTATTAACTTACCCAAACGGGGCCCATGTGAATTTTTGCATTTCATCTCCTAGGGTTAGGTTTCTGGATGTCTAGGGTTTTGGAATTCCTTTTTAACATAAAAAGGCCTTCAAAGCCTCATTGTAATCATCTTCTGGTGAATGAGCGTAGTCATCACATCTCTTCTCAGAGATAAAGATGCCACCACTCTAGCGAGTCTTGCACTCTGTATTTTTATAGTCTCTTTACAATTCTTTCATTAATACAAATCAAGTATTGTTGTATTTCTCTATTTCTGGCAATTTTCATGAGTGTTTCATTGTAATTTCTTAGCTTTCATTTCATTCTTAACATAATATGGATTAGTGGTATCAAAGCAAGCTTCTCTTGATCATTTTTTAGCGCATGTCCCCAACGAGGTCAGAGTATAGCCAATTGGGTCCCAAGATTGTCTCTCTTGAGGACAATCACTCTCGCACACCCAAGAAACCCTCGATGTCAGTAGTAAAAAAATGATGGAGCAGAAGATTCTATTAAACTATTTCTTGAGCAAGCTCTTGCGCGACAGAGGGATGAAATGATGGAGAATTTTGCACACATCCTTCAACTCATGCTGATAGCAACAAGTGCATCTTCATCAAATGGCCATTTTGGAGGAACCTCTCTCTTCAAGGTACAAGTTAATTTCGATATTCCCGTATTTGAAGGTGAGATATATGTGGATGCCCTAGAAAAATGGCTAAATCAATTAGAAGGTTATTTCTCTTTTCAAAACATTTTTGACAGGGAAAATATCACCTTTTCACTCCTCAAGGATCTCCCCCATGTCAAACATTTGTGGGAAACTTACTGGGACCAAAGTTCCATAGAGGAATCTGGAATATATGGGTTCAAGCCCACTTGGGATTTTTTGTGGATGCGATCAAAGAATAATAGTATCATGTTGATAACTATGAAGACCAATACATGAGATGGACCACACTACGGTAAGAGAAGAGACAAACAGTGTCATATTTCACAAATACTTTCCATACCTTGTGCACCAAGTTGGGTATCAAAGACACCGAGCGACATCTGGTTTTGAAATACCATGGGGCTCTGCATAGGTACATCCAAACCGAAATGGATTTCCTAAACATCTAATCTTTTGGAGCTACCTATCAATATGCTATCAAAATCGACCAGAAATTTAGGCACTAGAACAAATGGGAATTCAGGTCTGCAAATCTGCCACAACCAAAGCATGGTAAAGACGACCCTAACTGATAGCCTCTAGACAACTAGTCCAAGGTAACTGAGAAGAAGGGTAAAGGAAATATGAAGAATGAAACTAGGAAGTGGTGTGACTTCCACAAAATAGGTACAAGTTAATTTCGATATTCCCGTATTTGAAGGTGAGATATATGTGGATGCCCTAGAAAAATGGCTAAATCAATTAGAAGGTTATTTCTCTTTTCAAAACATTTTTGACAGGGAAAATATCACCTTTTCACTCCTCAAGGATCTCCCCCATGTCAAACATTTGTGGGAAACTTACTGGGACCAAAGTTCCATAGAGGAATCTGGAATATATGGGTTCAAGCCCACTTGGGATTTTTTGTGGATGCGATCAAAGAATAATAGTATCATGTTGATAACTATGAAGACCAATACATGAGATGGACCACACTACGGTAAGAGAAGAGACAAACAGTGTCATATTTCACAAATACTTTCCATACCTTGTGCACCAAGTTGGGTATCAAAGACACCGAGCGACATCTGGTTTTGAAATACCATGGGGCTCTGCATAGGTACATCCAAACCGAAATGGATTTCCTAAACATATCATCATTGGGAGCTGCCTATCGATATGCTATCAAAATAGAGAAGAAATTTAGACACCAGAACAAATGGGAATTTGGTTCTGCAAATATGCAAAAACCAAAGCACGGTAAAGACATCCCTAACCAACAACCTCTAGACAACCAATCCAAGACATAAGACAAAAAGGGTAAAGGCAAGATGAAGAATGACACTGGGAAGTGGTGTGACTTCCACAAATCCTCTAGCACAACACCAATTAATGTCGCTCGAAACAGTCATTGGTGGCTGAGGTCAAAGACACGGATCCAAACCGCAATTCAGAATCCGATCCAAAAAATATTGAAAAAAAACAGATCATCGACATAGATGCCACTGACACTGTCACAACCACAACAATTCAACAAGAAGAATCAATATATCCTGAAGAGGGGGAGCATCTCTTCCATTCATAGATGCGGGTGAAGGGGACCACGTTGCATTTCATTGTTGA
>CBVK0101415523.1:0-17346 GCA_900067695.1 Picea abies | reverse complement strand
CTATGGGGAGTTGACCCTAGTGTTTTTAGAGGGAGTAGCCTCTAGAAGTCCACATGGGAGTTCCATGTGTGACGAAATGTTTACAACTACAATGGTTGTGTACCATTGGAAGTGACTGTGTGTCACTAGATAGTAGTTATGTGCTACTAGCAGTGGTTGTGTACCACTGAAGAGTGCATGTGTACTACTATGGAAAGATACCTCTAGAGATAATAGGGAGTGTTGATGTTTCAACATCGGGCATACCTTCTCCTAGATTTCGCTACAGACCAAGGGAGATAGGATACATTTATCACAAAGGTTTACTTGTGGTAGATGGGCCTAGGTGTATTCCTTCCTTCATAATGACAAGGAATAATATAGACTTGAGGTGCTTGAGGTGATTTCAACGTGTCAGTTAGCATCGAGATGAAATTTACTCACATGGGTGTATGTGTGGTGAATTATCATAGTGTGGTTTTTGTCCTAGTCATGGTAATTTGACAAAGAATGATAAAGACTCAAGATGTTAGATGCTATCACATGTGGACCCAGAGTGAGCCTAATCCTAGAGCGAGTCATTTGGCTCAGAGAGAGAGACGTAGAAGGAGTTTCCCCTTGGTTCAGGTGAGAGAGAGACATATCCCAAGAATAATAGACAAGTGTTATGAGTCTAGGGTGAATTTTGTATACTTCATAGACAATCTTGGCATGATGCAGAATGTGTCCCTTGTTGAGAGGGAGTGTTGATTTTTGACAACATTGAGAAGAAATTCTCTTAGATTAGTAATTAATAATATAATTATTCATTATTAAATAATATATATAATAAGTAAATGATAATACTAAATAGTTATTGATTATCCAAGGGACACATCCTTTCATAGATGGTCACCATATTTTCTCTATATATCAAACAATCATCATTGTAATAACATATTGAATATACAATATTATCTCATATAGAAAAATAAACATGTAAAACGAGAATGTTGTTCTTGAAAAATTGGAATAGGGGAAGTAACATGAAATTTTTCAGGTTGAAAACTCCATTCATCCATTGAATGACCAAAAGGGAGTCCTCATAAATGTGAAAAGGAGAAATTACCTTTTCCCAGAACCAATATAGGGTGAGCTCAAGATATTTCATTTCACATAAATTATTTGGTAAATTTCCTATGCCAGCCAGAAAGGAAATGTTGTGATCTCTTGATAGGTGTAGAACACCCTAGATCCTCTCCATGGAGGATTTCTTTGATATGTGCCATAGATAAACTCCTAGGGCATTTCCTATTTATAGGATCAAGGAGTGTCCTTTCTGGAGAGTGTTCCTTTGTGATTCGAGGGAATGTTGATAGGATGTCTATTCTTTTCATGGTAGATTTCAAAGGGACAATTTATTTATCTTCAAATAACATTGAGTTCCTTACTAACTAGACCTCACATGCAATGGTAAGAGGAATGGATTTATAATTTGTGGTTTCTAGACTATAATCTTTGGATTTTAGAGCTTCATTTATAGAATTTCCTCTCCATTCATTTTTCATCCATGTTATTATATATACCTCCTTCCATACATTTGTTGTGTAATTGTAGAATAGTATAAGATGAGAATTTGATTCTGACTCAAGATTACATAGGAAACATCATCCTAGTCCTTCAAACATTATATTTTGGAGATTATCTGAGTGCCTTATTATTTAAAAGGAGCCACATTATTTTTTTTCTTTTGTCAGAAATTTAAATTTCCAAGGATTTTTCCCCCAATAGATATGTGGGTCTTCCCTATTCTCTTATGTTAAAGACTTATAAATAAACTCTGGCTCATACTTTCCACTTGGGTTCAAAGACCAAATTATTTGATAATCATTCTCAATTAGAGTCACAAGTGAGATTTAGAGGATTTTTATGTGATTTTTCTATGTTTCTACACCTTCCTCTCTGAGACTAATTTATATTCAGTATAACCATCTCTACTATCCTATTATCTGGTTCTAGTAAGATATTTTTCTTAATGTATAGTAACCATTTCTTTGGAACTCACAAATTAGGCGGGATGGGAGTTCTTTTGCTTACTTACTTCCTATCTAAGGGTCTAATCCAATTAGAAATTGTTCATTACTTCCAATTTTCCAAACTAGATAGTTTCCAACCAAGTGGTAAGTAGACAATATAGCTCTAGTCCATAATAGATTCTTGTGGGAAATATTTTTCTTTGATGAATTGTGCCCAAATCCCTATGCCTTGCATGAGCCTATAAGAATTATTAGGCACGGGGGATTTTGAGAATAAGAAGATTTTCAACCACAAACCTCTAAGAGATTTTGGAACAACTATCCTTTACCAAGAGGAAAGTATCATTTGTTTCTTCCCATCATCTATATACCAAACGAATTGGAAACACAATTTTCTAACGATTTTGGAACAACTAGAATTTTCCAAGAGGAAAGTACCATTTCTTTCTTCACGTATTCTTACCATCTTCTCGAGACCAAATGTTTACTTTTTTTCCATAATTTGCAAGAGCCATAGCCAATGTGATTTCGTATATTGATTCTCTTTTAGATGGAATCCAAGATATTTTAATCTAGCTTTGAAATCACTTATTTGATAGGGGAAATTTTGAGTGATATACATATTTAAATATCTTAGAGACCCCATAATAGTAGTGAGGATTTATTAGTGTTGATTTGCATCCCTATGACATCACAAAAGAGATATATGATCTCATGATTTTTTTCTATTATGATCCTTGAACCCTCACAAAATATGAGTATGTAATACACAAAGATAAGGTGAGTTGTGTTACAATATGGGCCTATATTTATAACTTTGAGGCTATCAGTGGTAGTGGCTTCCTTTAAAGACATGCTAAGTCCCTCAACGAATTGAATAAAAATAAGAGGTGATAGAGGGAAACCTTGTCTAATTTAGCATTCAACTCTGAATAAAGGAGATTCATAACCATTTAGAAGAATGTAAAAGGATGTTGAGATGATGCAAATCAGAACCCAAATGAAAAAGCAATGAAAGTATCTGATATGAATGAGGATGATTTCGAGATACGACAAAATTACTTGGTCAAAGGGATTTTAGAGGTCTACCTTTAGACTCAAGGATTTATAGTTTCTTGTCTTAATTGAGTGGACTATCCCTTCTTGTTCTAATCCCACTACTTGTCTACAAGAAATAATTTTGGGAATAATTTTGTAAATAGAGTTACAGAGAGATATAGGCTTCAATATTTCAAATTCATAGGGATTATCAATCTTCAAAATCAGGGAAAGAAAGGTAGTGTTTAAAGCTACTAGATTTTGACATGTGGTATGAGAGTATTCAACCACTTTCAAAAGATAATTTTCAATGAAATCATAGAAGCCTAGAAAAAAATCATAGGAAGTCAATGTGGACTTGAAATTTTTCCCTTTTGAAACATTCATAAGGTTATAAGTAGTTCTCATTTGCTAATTTTAATCATTAGGCCTTGGTTATCCTCTTGGCTTACGAAGCTTGTGAAAAATGTTTTTATCTTGAGGATTTTTTTAGTCATGGCTCTCGATTATTTATTAAAAGGAGTGTTGAAGTGTCACACTCGATATGATGGAATATTAAAGAAAGCATTTGTAACAACCCCAATTCGTTATGACTACATGCGACACAAAGCAAGTGCATAGGTTTTTCTGTTTTAAGAAGGAAGGCAATCAACGAAACAATACAACTTGATGAAGAACACAACTTACGCATTCAAGAAATAAACAACAATGACCCAACATACAAGAACATCATGCAGTTGGATGAAAAAATGCGATAATCAAGACAGATAAAAATGGCTACCCGCTCAACAACACAACTTCGATGACCAGTAACTAGAAACCTCTACGTCGTGCAAACCCAATGCATTAAGGCATTGCAGAACCAAGTACCAACATCAATTACAAAGAACAATATGCCCCCATCGGGAAGCACAAGACTCTGACTAGGTTATCATTCGCATCTATCCATCAAGGTGCGCAATGATCCCCTCATCAGGAACCACGCTGTCACCAGCAGTAGGCGTGAAAGTAATCAAGGCGTAACAGATTCTATTACAAATATACCTCAATTAAAGGACATGATTAGCCATCTATGAATTATTCCCTTGAGCATCCATCCATTCTACAATAACATGTATCAATTAAAATCCTCTCTCTTGTTTTTTTTTTTCAAGTCAATTATTAATTAATTAATATTTTATTAACAAAAGTCTCACTACAATTGTCCTTTACTAACATAATTCCTTGTAGAAGCCTAAGTTAATCTTTCAACCCTATCATTACTCTTCCCAAACATACATTCCTTATATTAAGATAAATGACATATCCACACTCGTATGCATAAGATAATGAGAAACTTGGGAAATGCATGACCCTAAAATGCCTTATCACTATTAAACCACACTAATTGAAATCTATAATAGTCATGTATATAATTACTCCATTAATCCATCCCAATACCTGGAAATATATAAACTCCTTTAATTCCTTTTTTGGTATCAACAATGATACCGCTATCTAACATCATTATCACTATATATTAAATATATTTACTATGATATCGTACTAATATCATTGTGATATATCATAAATAATATCACTGTGATATGTGATATCCTAAATAATATCTCTATCATAATATTAAGTATATATACTGTGCTAGCATAATAATATCGATGAGATATATCATAAATAATATCGCTATCATAATATTAAATAGATTTACTGTGATAGCATAATAACATCGATGTGATATATCATAAATAATATTGATGTGATATCCTAATTAATATCGCTGTGAGAAGTGATATCCTAAATAATATTGCTATCATAATATTAAATCTATTTATTGTGATATCATAATAATATCGTTGTGATATATCATCAATAATATCGTTGTGATATCATCAATAATATCGCTGTGATATGTGATATCCAAAATAATATCACTATCATATATATATCATTGTGTTAAAACCACTATGGTACGTCATAGAGGTAAAATCATACTAAAATCGCAGTGGTAAAAATCGTAACTAAAATCACAGTCAATATATATGTAAATCGTCATCAATGATATTGCAATTATAAATTCGTTGTCATTGATATATGCAAGATCGTTGTATAATAACAATCATGGATGAGATCATTGTAACACAAAAATAATCCTATCTATTACAAATGTTACTGTCAACAACCATATCATTGTTCAAATGAGATATCGTTGTGTAATAACAATCATTGACGAGATATCGTTGTGTAAATATATCGTTGTGTACTAACATTCATATATGAGATATCGTTGTGTATAAGCTAAAAAAATCATAGTGTGAATGTTGTGTAGTGTGCCACTAAAATCATAGTGTAAATGTTGTGTAATGTGCCATGAAAATAGTGGTGTGAATGCTCGGTAATGTGCCACAAAAATTGTGGTGTAACTGTTGTGTAAAGGATAGGTAAATCGCCTAGAAATTAGTGGTGTGAAGGATGAGTAAAGACTCTAAGAAAACTTAGACATAATCAATCACAAGAAAATGCAGAAGTAATCAATCACCATAAAATGCATATGTAATCAATCACAAGAAAACACAAAGATTTACCATTCAATCACATAGATTTATCAGAGTCTAAACAATTAAAACATAGAGTGTAATCAGAGTTTAATCAATCAAGACATAGAGTTTAATCATAAGAGAAAAATGTAGACATAATTAAGGGACAAATAGCTCGGCAAAATGTATCCTTCACTTATTATCCATGCACAAGAAAGTAGGTAATTTGAATATATAAGTCTTTAAACACCGGAGTGATGACCATCGATTTGGTTCCTAGCCGACTGCTCAAGCACAGACTAATAACTTAACGGATAAGGGACAAAGATAAAAACACATTTTTTCTTCATATTAAATCAATAAAAAAAAATGCAAAGAAGTCATTGCAATCAGAGTTTGGGTTCACCATGGGAAATCAATTCAAAATACAGTGAGCATAAGGCTGAGATGACATTAAGTTCTCTAATCATAAAACATTGGTCTCAACAAGACAAATTGTTGAAAGATAAAATGAAATCTCTGGATACTATTACCCTGAATAAAACATAATATTTAACAAAGTAGAAGTATAGTACTCAAGGCACAGGATCAATATTAAAATACCATTCAATAAAAATATACAAATTCTTACCGTAGCCAAATGCGAAATCTCTAAGTCATTGTCCTGCACGTTCTTTGCTTAGCTCCCGCTTATCGACCAACGTGACCTCACCGGTACCTCCGAGCCAATGCTAGGGGTAATCTTCTTCCTCCTGAGCCCCCCGAGCCACAAAGGGGCCACACACACAATACCATATAGTGCTATCACCCAACTCACCTCGCAAGGTCAAGCTACCACTCGTTACCTAAGCTGGGTATCCCAACTCCCACAAGAGAAATTTTAGTCAAGATAAAAATTCAGCAGCGTAACATTACGCAAAAAGATGAGATTTCCACACTCCCCCTCCTCCATCCTTTTTATAGAGGTTGAATGTAATTAGTTTCCCAAGTTATCATAAAACTATTTTTTCATTAAATTAATTTCGAAAAACCTCCCTCGTACACATGTCACCCGATCACCTAGTTGCACCAGAAAATCAATTTAATTAATTAATTAATTAATCCTATTTCCCTCATCCACCTAAGGGAATTCCTAAAAATGCTCCTCGATGTCCCTAAATTCGTTTACACTTCTTAAATGACTTATGACTTACTTAATTCTCAGTTGAGTTCATAATTAGAAAGTTCCAAAGGCAAGATTCCTTACTAAGTTAGACATTCAACTTTTTCTTTACGTTTCCCCTTTTCCTCAAGTTTCTTATTTATTTTAAGTTTACACCTTTTTCATTTTTAACTAAAAATGAATTTAGCAACCGTAGATAAAAAAACCATTTTCCCTTTTTCCTTTTTAATTAAAAAATAATTTAGCAAGTGTAGATAAAAAAAACAACCATTTACCCTCTTTTCTTTTTAACTAAAAAATAAATTATCAAATGTAGATAAAAACAACCATTACCCCTTTTTAAAAATTTAATCCTCCATTATAATTTTGACTTTAATAAATAAGTTTGAATTTATTACCCACCTTCTTGTTACATGTTTATTTATTATTATTATTATTATTATTTACCACATGTTCTACTTAGACCTAGGTGTTAATTTCACTAGGCTAGGTGGCATTTTTATTAGGGAAAATTGTTTTTAAACCTTACTTATCATATCATTCACTTTAAGTCTGACTAGGTTTACTCACTTACAGGTTAAAATTGCGATGTGCCCTTCAGGACGCACTACGTGCTCCAATGGTGCCACACACCTCCTTTCGTTTTCCTTGCGCGACATGCCCTTCAAGACACACTACGTGCTCCAGGGGTGCCACTTGACTCTTTCTGTTTTCCTTTCATGACATTCCCTTCAATACGCACTATGTGCTCCAAGGGTGCCACTCGCATGTTGACTAACTTTGGTAGATGTCAAACCCCTAGAGTCAATACTCCGCCAGGTGATCTTGTGGGAGACTAAGGGCCTCTAAGGAATAAGGCCCCTGCCTTATTGTGTGCCACTTAAAATGATCATGAGCGACTGTCATAGTCTACCCTCACGACATCATGGGTCTTATCAAAATAGGTAATCGTTAACCTATAGTTTGAGCCATGGTGGGAGTGCTAGTAGGTTGTGGTAGGGTTGTTGTCCACAACTCTCCCTCAACATCTCTGATAGTTGTGCATGACCCCTCTACTCTACATGTTAGTCTAGTCGGAAAGCTATCGTCAACCTACATCATCAAGGAATCATTTCATAAATAATATACATAATCACAACATCTAATTAGATGCACAAATGTCATATATAAAACAATCAAACCCCAATAGTCCACTCCCTGACTTGATCCAGAGTCCAAGGGTTTCATTGATGCCTCTACATCCTTGAGGTCCAAAATCCTGTGAACTAAGGAGAACCAAGTCAATAGCACCTGTCTATAACAATACATCAAAATAACATGTAATCAAATCCATAATGCCTCATAATCATGATCAAATCCCCAATAGTATAATAATCTGGATCACTTGCAAGCAAGTGTCCTCAAAGAATAAGTTCACTCAGTGCATGTAAGAGAGGGATCTTACATACACCCCCACTTGGTCTAAAATTCATCCCAAAGTTTCACAGTATATAAGTGCTGAAAAAAATGTGTATCATAGTGTCACAAGTCTATCTATGAAACAAAAATGGAAATTGTTGGTGCATAAGATATTCATCCTCCCAGGTCGCCGAGTGCAAACTATAGTTGTCCCACTTGACCTTTACCTCTTCTATTATTCGACGTCGTAGCTATTGAATGTGATGATCCAAGATGTGTATCGACTCATTCATGAGCACCCCCTCATCCAATACTTACAAGGAACTCATGTCAATAACATGTGTACGATCACTAATATAATGTCTTAAAATAGAAACATGAAAAACATCATGCATGCGCCTCGAAGAATTAGGCAAGGCTAGTTGATATGCCATGAGCCCAATCCTCTCCACAATCTAGAAGGTTCCCATGAACCTCGGGGATATTTTAGCTCCCTTTCCAAACTTGATCGAACTCTTATTCGGTTTTACCCGCAAGAAGAATCGATCGCCAACTTTGTAACTATGGTCGACATGGTGCATGTCGACATAACGCTTTTTCTGATCCCGTGCTTCTTTGATCCTTCGTCTTATTGTTTGCATTTGATCTTCCATTTCTTGGATTGATTTTGGTCCCACCAGGACCCTATCCTCAAGTCGATCCTAACTCAAAGGAATTCGACACAGTCACCCGTAATGAAAATCGAAAGGCGCCATCTTAATGGTGCTTTGGTAACTGTTTTTATAAGTGAATTCTACTAGTGGAAATAATTCTTCCCAACGATTTTGTTGGTCCATCACGTACATGCACAATATCTCTTCCAATATTTGGTTTTCTCGTTTAATCTTCCTATCAGTCTCTAGGTGATACACAATACTAAACTTGAGTTTTGTTCCCAAGGCCTCTTGGAAAGTAGTCCAAAATTGTCTGGTAAACAATGATCCTAGATCACATATAATCCTCTTAAGCATGCCATGCAACCTCACAATATCACTAATGAAAACTCTAGCTAAGTCAAGTTCCTGATACATTGTACGCACATGAATGAAATGAGCACTCTTTTTCAGAGTGTCGACTACCAAAAAAATCAAGTCATGTCTCCTTTCTATCCGTGGAAATCCAACAATGAAATCCATCGAAATGACCTCCCATTTCAATTCCAGAATAGCGTGTTGCTGTAGTGATCCTATTGGATGTCTATGTTTAGCCTTTACCTGCTGATATTCTAGACATCTAGCCACATAGTTGACTATGTCTGCCTTCATTCCTTTCCAGAAGAATAAAGGTTTAAGTTACACCCTCATCTTCGTGACTCTTGGGTGAGCCATGTACACTACTTTGTGAGCCTCTCGTTAACCTATAGTTTGAGCCATGGTGGGAGTGCTAGTAGGTTGTGGAAGGGATGCTACCCAACCTCTCCCTCAATGTATATGGTTGTCCTGCATTACCCCTCTATTCCACATGTCATTCTGGTCAGAAAGATATCGTTAGCCTGCATCCATCAATGAATCATTTTAGCAATAATAATAAATCATCATAACATCTAATCATATGTACATATGTCATATCAACAACATTCAAACCCCAATAGTCCACTCCTTGAATCAATCCGGATTCTAAGGGGTTTCATCGATGTCTTTGCATCCTCAATGTCCAGATTCCTACACACTCAGGAGAACCCAATCAATAACACTTGTCTAGGTAAATACAACAAAATAACATATCATCAAATCCATAATATCTCATAATCATTATCAAAACGACCAACAGTATAATAACCTAGATCACTTGCATGAAAGTTTCCTCAAAGAATAAGTTCACTCAATGCACGCAAGAGAAAGATGTTACATACACCCACTATTGGTTTAAACTTCATCTCGAATTTTCATTGTATATAAGTTTCAAAATAAAGCGTATCACAGTATCATAAGTATATATCTCAAAACAAAAAATGCTTGCACATATCATATGCATACTCCTAGGTCGTTGAGTGTGGACTATAGTTGTCCCACTGGACCTTGACCTGATCTACTATTCGATGTCGTAGATATTGAATGTGATGGTCCAGAATGTGGATTGGCTCTACCATGAGCACACCATCATTAGATTCCTGTAAGGAACTCATGTCAATAACATGTGTGAGATCACTAATATAATGTCTCAAAACAAATATGTGAAATACATTGTGCACATGCCTCAAAGAATCAGGAAAGGTTAGTTGATAGGCCATGTTCCCCTTCCTTTCCACAATCTTGAAAGGTCCCAAAAACCTAGGAGAGAGTTTAGCACCCTTTCCAAAACGGATCGAAATCTTATGCAGTTTTACCCACAAGAAGACTTGATCACAAACTTCGTAACTATGGTCGACACGATGTGCATCAACATAACTCTTCTACCGATCCTACGCTTCCTTGATCCTTTGTATTATTGTTTGTATTTGATCTTCCATTTATTGGATTTCTTCTGGTCCCACCAGGACCCTATCCTTTGATCTTCCATTTATTGGATTTCTTCTGGTCCCACCAGGACCCTATCCTAAAGACGATCCCAACTCAAAGGTGTATGACACAGTCTCCCATAAAGAAACTCGAAAGGGGCCATCTTAATGGTGCTTTGATAACTGTTGTTATATGGGAATTCTACCAGTCAAAATAATTATTGCCAATTCTTATGTTGATCCACACGTACATACACATCATGTCCTCCAAAATTTGGTTTTTTCTTTCCATCTTCCTTTCTATCTCTGAGTGATACGTGGTACTAAAGTTAATTTGGGTTCCCAATGCCTCTTGGAAACTAGTCCAAAATAATCCACTAAACATTGATCCTCAATTGGATATAATCCTCTTAGGCATGCCATCCAGCCTCACAATCTCGCTAATGAAAACTATAGCTATGTCATGTGCCTGATACATCGTACGCATACGAATAAAATGAGGACTCTTTTTCAAAGTGTCAACTACCACAAAAATCGAGTCGTGTCTCCTTGTCGTTAGTGGAAATCCAACAATGAAATCCATCGAAATGACCTCCCATTTTTATTCTGGAATTGCGTGTGGTTGTAGTAATCTTTTCGGATGTCTATGTTCAACCTTCACCTACTGACATTCTAGACATCTTGCGATGTAGTTGACTATGTATGCCTTCATTCCTTTCCAGAAGACTAAAGGTTTAAGGTCTTCACTCATCTTCGTGACTCCCGGGTGAGCCATGTACACTTCTTTGTGAGCCTCATTTAGGATGAAACTCCTCAACTCATCATTGGGCAGTATGCAAATTCAAAATTTAAATCTCAATAATTCATCATTGTCCATAGTAAATCATTCAAATTTTGGTACCATCATTGTGTTTTGTTTGATAACATTATCGACCTCTTTGTATTAGTCATCATTGTGCTGTAAGGTTATAATATTTTCACATAGATTCATCTAGAGAGGAATCACCGAAAAGATGCATGGCCTCCAACTCAATGCATTTTCCACTCTATTCATTGTTCCTTTTATGTAAGTAATCTCAAAATTGTACTCGCTAAGCAATTCCAACCAACGTCATTGTCATGCATTCAAGTTTCTTTGCGTCAAGATGTGTTGTTGTCCACAATTGTCCTTTTTTTAGTTCAAATTTTCGTCCAATAAGGTAGTGTCTCCAAACTCTCAAGGCATAAACAATGGATAACAACTCCAAATCGTGCATCGCATAGTTCTCCTCATTCCTTTTCAACTTCCTCAAGATGTAAGAGATCACTCGATCGTATTGCATCAAGACTCTACCTAATAATTCCTTGGATGTGTTAGTGCATATCAAGAATTCTGCATCCATTTTAGGGACCTTTAGTATTGGTGTTGTTGTCAACAGATCCTTGAGCCTCCAAAATGATTCCAAACATTTCTCAGTCCAAACAAACTTCTTGTTCTTCTTTTACAATTCCTTGATCAGATTTTTTATCTTTGAAAAACCCTTGACGAACCATCAATAGTATCCTATTAAATCCATGAAGCTATGCACTTCAGGGACATTTGTCGATGCAAGCCATTCCATAATAGCCTCGAACTTTGTTGGATCCATGATGATACCTTCACCATAGATGTCATGTCCTAAGTAATGAATTCTTGATTGATAAAACAAGCATTTAGACAATTTCCCATAAAAAAAATTCTCTCATAGACATTGTAGTACCAAGCGCAAGTTCTCATCATGCTCCTCCATCATCCAAGAGTAAATCAAATATTGTCAATGAATACTTGGATGAACATGTCGAAGTATTAACAAAACACCTTGTTCATCAACTCATCAATACTCCAAGGGAATTTGTTAGTCCAAAAGGTAAAACAATAAACTCGTAATGTCCCAACCTCATCTTAAATGTGGTCTTAGGGATGTCATCCTCCTTGATCCATGAGTGGTGATACCTTGATCTCAAGTCGATTTTTGAAAACATCGTTGCGCCTTTCATATGATCAAGAATATCATCAATCCTTGGAAATAGATATTGATTCTTGATCGTTGCCTTGTTTAACTGACAGTAGTTAATGTAGAGTCTCCAGGACCCATCCTTCTTCCTTATGAAAATAACAGGTGCCCCCCATGGTGACACACCTGGATGTATAAGTGCTAGGTACAACAACTCCTTCAATTGCATTCTCAACTCCTGTAACTCTAGGGTCAACATACGATAAGGCATTCTTTCTATCGGTTCAGTTCCCAGTTTTAGGTTGATGGTATATTCCAACTCACTCTCCAACAACATCCCATGTAACTCCTCAGGGAAGACATCTGCAAATTCTCTCACCATCCGAAGGTGTTATATACCTTCCACTACTCCCTTCTCATTTAATGCAAGGATTACATAAATATTGCATCCCTTTCACATGCTCTTCCTTAGCTACAAGGAAGAGATGAACCTCATGGAAACTCCCTGGTTTCAAACTACAATCACGCGTCTTTGTCCCTCGTCATCGACCAAGCTCAACCAAATCATCTTATAGTTGAGTATCGCCTCATGTGATTCCAACCAATCCATACTAATTACTATGTCATAAGATCCTAAGATTGTGACGTACAGGTTGACCTTGGTGACAAAATCTCCCAGGTTAAGGAAACAACCCGTAATCTTCCCTCCAACCTTCTGCTTGGCTCCCGAAGCCATTTCTACAAGATAAATGTTTCATGTTCGACTGCCTTTACCTTAATTATTTTTAGCACTACACCAGAGATAAAATTCCCTCTAGCACTTGGATCTATCAAAATACTGAGGGTCTAGTCAGTGACGGTAAGGATTTTGTTGCTAAGGCACTAGTCACCGAGGTGTAGTGAATGTGGATCCTCTCTGGAAACCATGATATCCTAGTGAATGTCTAGCTAGTGTCTGATGTTGTTGCACACCAGATGACACTTTCCCTGTAGGTCTCTCTAGAGTCCTTCTTTGACCCTACCAATAAGCTCCTCCTCTACTATGAGGGCCTTCTAGACAACATCATGCAAGGTTTGAGGCATTAGAATTCTTACCTTTTCATAAATGTTGACATTAAGGCCAAACACAAAGTTTTTGACCTTAATTTTCTTGGTATTCAGGTGTGGAGCATACTGAAGAAACTCCATAAAATGGTTGTCATACTCGGGCACTGTACGGTCACCTTGTCACATGACGTTGAACTTTTTGAGCTGATGCTCATCGAATTCCTCAGAAAGATACCTCTCCCAGAACCGTTCCTCTAACAATTACCGTGACACATCTTCGACAACCATGTTCAATTGTGGTAGGAGCATCTTCCACCATAGAAGAGCACCCCCCTTTAGTTTAAATACCGTCATGCAGACCTTCATGTTGGAGGTATATTCACAAAGCGCAAAGCACATTTCCATATTCTCCAACCATGCCTCAATGGCTGAACCATCTATGGCACTCGTGGACTTGAAAACTTATCCCTCTCAAGCTCTCATTGAAAGCTAATGGTACTGGTTGGGGTGCATTGTGGACCCTCATGGGTACAAGTGCCCTAGCCTCTTCTCAGTACAGATGGTGAATTTGTTGGGTATGTGTTATATTCTTTGCACGAGTAGTAGTGTCTGAGCGCGGGGGGGTAAGAGGGGGGGCCGCTAGGCCCCCCCTCGGGGGGTGCAGGGGGTTTGTATTTGCCATTGTATTTTTTCTGTTCTTTTCTGAATATCAGTTTGTAGTAGATATTGTACAAGGTTAGAATTTACAGAATCAAGGCCTCTAACAATCCCTAAAAGGACCTTGTTAGACCATCATCATCCCTTACAACAATCAAATCCAACTCAAGGACTTGTTCTTCCCCTTGCGGGTTAGAATCTGAGGGTGCGGGCACTTCGGGAGGAGTCACACCTCCTTTGACGACACCATGTTGCAAACCTCTGTGGTGTCCTCTAATCGAGATCGCTACCTGGACATGTTAAAGTTCTAACTAGTGCTAGGTTAAAAATCAAGGTTTTACTGTAGTGGAAAGCATGGCGATCCACAGTTTTCGGGTTGAACCCGCTCTGATACCATATGTAAGAACCCCAAGTCGTTACGGCCACATGCGACGCAAAGCAAGTGCAACATTTTTTTTTTAGGTAGGAAGGAAATCAACGAAACAATACAACTCGACGAAGAACACAACTTACACATTCAGGCAATAGACACCAATGACCCAACATACTAGCACATCATGTAACTGGATGAAAACATGCGATAATCAAGGCATATAAAAATAGCTACCTGCCCGACACCACGACTTTGATGACCAATAACTAGAAAAATCTACGGTGTGCAAACCCAACGCATTAAGGCGTTGAAGAACCAAGTACCTACATAAATTACAACAAATAGTATGCCCCCATCAGGAAGCAGAAGACTCTAGCCAAGTTATCATTCACAACTATCCATCAGGGTGCGCAATGATCCCCTCATTAGGAACCACGCCGTCACCAGTGGTAGGCGTGACAGTAACCAAGGAATAATAGATTCTATTACAAGCATACCTCAATTAAAGGATGTGATTAGCCATCTATGAATTATTCCCTCGAGAATCAATTCTACAATAACATGTATCAATTAAAATCCTCTCTCTTGTTTTTTTTCAAGTCAATTATTAATTAATTAAGATTTTATTAACAAAAATCTCACTACAATTGTCAATTATTAATTAATTAAGATTTTATTAACAAAAATCTCACTACAATTGTACTTTACTAACATAATTCCTTGTAGAAGCCTAATTTAATCTTTCAACCCTATCATTACTCTTCCCAAACATACATACCTTAGATTAAGATAACTGACATAAACATACTCTTATGCATAAGATAATGTGAAACTTGGGGAATGCATGACCCTAAAATGCCTTATCACTATTAAACCACACTAATTGAAATCTATAA
The DNA here is from genome assembly GCA_900067695.1 of Picea abies. Classification (NCBI taxonomy): domain Eukaryota; kingdom Viridiplantae; phylum Streptophyta; class Pinopsida; order Pinales; family Pinaceae; genus Picea; species Picea abies. Next base: position 1,801 of record CBVK0101415523.1, on the reverse strand, counting down.
CAGTCATGTATATAATTACTCCATTAATTTATACCAGTACCTGGAAACATATAACTCCTTTAATTCCCTTTTTGGTATAAAAAATGATACCTCTATATAACATCATTATCACTATATATTAAATATATTTACTGTGATATCATACTAATATCACTATGATATCATAAATAATATCGTTGTGATATGTGATATCCTAAATAATATCGTTCTGATAAGTAATATCCTAAATAATATTGCTATCATAATATTAAATCTATTTACTATGATATCATAATAATATCACTGTGATATATCACAAACAATATCGGTGTGATATCATAAATAATATTGTTGTGATATGTGATATCCTAAATAATATCGCTATCATATATATATCGTTGTGTTAAAACCACCATGGTAAGTTGCAGAGGTAAAATCATACTAAAATTGCAGTGGTAAGGAAATTATGGTAAATCGTAGTGTAAGAATCATAACTAAAATCGTAGTGGTAAAACTCATAACTAAAATCACAGTCAATATATATGTAAATCGTCGTCAATGATATTGAAATTATAAATTCATTGTCATTGATATATACATGATCGTTGTGTAATAACAATCATGGATGAGATTATTGTAACACAAACATAATGCTATCTATTACAAATGTTATTGTCAACAACCATAACATTGTGTAATAACAATCATGGATGAGATATCATTGTGTGATAACAATCATCTGTGAATAACAATAAGATATCACTATGTAAATATATCACTGTGTACTAACATTCATAGATGAGATATCATTGTGTATAAGCCACGAAAATCATAGTGTGAATGTTGTGTAGTGTGCCATGAAAATCATAGTGTGAATGTTGTGTAATGTGCCACGAAAATAATGGTGTGAATGCTGGGTAATGTGCCATGAAAATCATGGTGTAATTGTTATATAAAGGCTTCATAAATCATGTAGAAATTAGTGGTGTCAAGGCTGAGTAAAGACTCCAAGAAAACTCAAAGATAATAAATCACAATAAAACGCAGAAGTAATCAATCACCAGAAAATGTAGATGTAATCAGTCACAAGAAAATGTTGAGATTTACCTTTCAAGCGCAGAGATTTATCAGAGTTTAAACAATTAAAATGTAGAGTGTAATTGGTGTTTAATCAATCAAGACATAGAGTTCAATTAGAGTTTAATCATAAGATAAAAACACAGAGATAAGTAAGGGATAAATAGTTGGGCGAAATTCACCCTTCATTTATTATCCATGCACAGGAAAGCAAGGCATTTGAATATATAAGTATTTAAACACCAATGTGATGACCATAGATTCGGTTCTTGGCCAACTGCTCAAGCACAGATTAATAGCTTAAGTGATAAGGGACAAAGATAAAACCACATTTTTTCTTCATATTAAATCAATAAAAAAAACGCAGATAATTCATTGAAATCAGAGTTTGGGTTCGCCATGGGAAATCAATTCAAAATACAATGAGCATAAGATTGGGATGACATTAAGTTCTATGATCATAAAATGTTAGGCTCAATAAGACAAATTTATGAAAGATAAAATGAAATCTCTGGATAGTGTTACACTGAATAAAACATAATATTTAACACAGTAGAAGTACATTAATGAAGGCACGGGAACAATATTAAACTACCATTCAATAAAAATATACACATGTGTACCATAGCCAAATTGTTGGGTATGTGTTATATTCTTTGCACGAGTAGTAGTGTCGCTAGTTTCGGGCCGACATATTTTCGCCGGGCCGACATATTTCCGGGACCACATGATATTAGGTGGTTTT
>CBVK0101415455.1:0-40817 GCA_900067695.1 Picea abies | reverse complement strand
TTTAAGATGATAATTTGCTTGCACTTCCCTTTTATTATAACTCCCAATTGACATTCCTTATTGTTTCTGATTGAAAGAGTGTCTCCTCTTATACCTCCTGTGTATAGGATAAAGTCCATAAAACTTTGTTTAATGTCATCCTATTGAAAACAATTATGTCATCAATATCCTAATCTCCTGTTTTCCCTCTCTTCACACATATAGCTTCCATTAAAACTCACATAAAATACATCCTTCAACAACAGTTATGGACATCAACAACATAACAAGACTTACAAGGGAGGGGAGATTGTAAGGACAAAGCCCTATGAAGTGTTGGCCAAGTTTGCTACCAGGAGAAGCTCCAAGATTAGAAAATGAATACGTTGAACCTCCATAACCAAGCATCAATTTTGCTCAAGTTTCTTGTGTTATCCATTTTTACAACTTTTGAGGATGTCTATGTTTTTAAAACCATGATTAATTATTTGAATGTTTTCTTCTAGTCATGTACCAAGATTATTAGTTGTTACAACATTTTGGGACACTTGAGACAATTTTGGGAGGTGTTAAAACATTGGCAAGTGAAACAAGTGGCTACAAGAAAGTTCACAGCGCCAACGTTGCGAACTGGTAATTTATGATAGTTTGCAAGCAATTAGCACACAATAGAGGATTGCTTTGCTTGTAACTTTTGAATTCCCATAGGGGTTCCTCTAAAATTTGGTGTGGAGGAAAAATATGGTGTTTTCAAATTGCTGACAAAATTTTTTCCTGACCTACTTCGTATTTTTGGAGAAAATCTGAAAACATCACCTACATGAAAGTTCTCAGTGCATGTAGTCAAAGGCGTTATGAACTCTAACATTTTGACAAATTCAAGCTATGGGAGGGATGCCAGCTGTCAGGGAAGGTTCAAATGGTATCCTAGGATTTAGTTGGACATGAGGGATATGTGTTCCATCTCTAGATCAAGCAGAATGACCAGTTTCAAAAGGCATTTATCACAATAGGCAAGATCTTGGAAAATAGCAATTTGTTAGGTTTTTGTTGGAATCTTTTGTAACAAGACTCCTAAATGGAGGAGTATACTATGTATCTCCTTGTTTTCGACCACCTTAAGGTAGATAAATATCATTCACTATAAATGAAATGGATTTTGAAAAAGAAAAGGTTGGACTCATGCACCAAGAGAGGAGAGAGTTTGAGGAGCAGTTTTAGTTGCTCATTTGTAAACCTAAGGGCCTGTTTGTAATGACATTTTTTGCTATTAAAGATTCATGAGAGATGTTATGAGATTGTCTTCTGTGTTTTTCCATTTTTTTGTTATATTATTTATTGATCATATTGCAGGTTTTGAGGATCATAGTTTTCATTGATGGATGGATTCATGAACATCAGAGGATCTGTTGTAGCTTGCCCATTAAATCATTGTTTAATGTCAAAGTAATCTTTATTTGTTTGCAGAAAATATTTCTGTACAATGGATGTTCTTCCTTTTATCATATTCACCATGCTTGTACTCATCATTATATATTGTCAAAGTAATCTTTATTTGTTTGCAGAAAATATTTCTGTACAATGGATGTTCTTCCTTTTATCATATTCACCATGCTTGTACTCATCATTATATATACCTTTATATGATATACAGTTTGATTTCCTTTGATTTGTAGGATGTTATGACTCCTTGCCCAATGGAATGCCTATGTAGACAAGTTGTTGCCCTCTCCCTTTCTTTGCCAGTCTTGTTGATCCACCTACCCAAATCAATTCAACCCATTTATATTTTGATGGGTATCAGGCTTGCAGTTACAACAGTCTAAGTGTGAATCTCAGTGCTAACAATTTTGGCGCCATTTTTGGGGATGAAAGTGAAGAAATATTCCATGGGAGAATGGCAACAATCAGATCCAGCTCTTGATGGTAGACAGGAGGAGGACACAAGCTTGACTGCAATATTCTACCTGGAGACTCCAACTTCATCATAGATGAATCTATGGGCGACTCCAATAGTTTGAAATGGACAATATTCTTTCTCAAAGGCATGCATTTTGTGATTTCTCAAATATATTTGGTTTTCCAAACCTCGTGCCTGATAGAAGTGAATGGGAAGGTTTCCTTCCTAGGTTTAGAGGGGAAAATTTGGATATACGTGCTGAGTATTTACTAGATTTTCATGCGTACATACTTAAGCTGAAAGTTATACATGAATATATCCTCATCAAATTGTTTACATACTCTTTAGATGGATCAACTCGTGATTGGTGTAGATCACTCTTGGTTTCTTGTATTACTTCACTAAGACATTTTCATGCTGCATTTCATTTGTTTTGCAAAGATAAATTTTCAATTGATTTCCTTTATCAAGAATGTTGTTATGAATTTGATTTACTGAGTAAAGGATCAAATATTCATAAAGAGTATGTTGCAGTAGAATACACTTTTCATAATGATTAAGAGGATGATGATCTTCAAAGTGATAGCCAGGATGTAGATACTTTTGACATTGTATCAAATGTATCCTGCTGAACCGCTCTTCCGATCTCACTTCAATTGATTTCCTTTATCAAGAATGTTGTTATGAATTTGATTTACTGAGTAAAGGATCAAATATTCATAAAGAGTATGTTGCAGTAGAATACACTTTTCATAATGATTAAGAGGATGATGATCTTCAAAGTGATAGCCAGGATGTAGATACTTTTGACATTGTATCAAATGTATCTACTATTTTAAGTTGTCATGAAAATCAAATTGTTTTCTTTGAGTATTCAAATGATAATGAACGGATCAATATATCAGCATGTGACAATTTTGAATCTAAGCCATGAGAATGTGGTGAAGAAGATAAGGAAGAATTGCAGCAGTAGTTGGAATTCTCTATATCACCTATTGATGAGCAGAGAGCTCCAAGGATCCACGAGGAAATGTCTATCATTTCTGTACCTACATTTGAAAAATACATCAAACAACATATGAGTATTTGTGAATTATATGAGGACCATCATTTTATTGATGAATCAGCCTTCACAGAGGAGAAAGATGGTTTTCTTAACCAACTAGAAATGTCTTGTCATAAGTTTCATGATCCTGTGGATTTTTACATAGAGTTATATTTTTTAAAGGTTTATAATGATCCAATTGTTGGTATGATTTTAGATCATAGTTGTAGGTATACATTTCTTATTAACTTCTTGCTACAAGCTTCATATCTCTTGAAAATTCTTTCAAACAGTGGCATGGAAGGAGTTATTTTCATCAGTTTGATACTCACCTAGTTGCATTGGAAGTATGACTACAATTAAGAAAAGAAACTTAGCTGGATATATTAGTGTAGGAATGTATATAAATAAGCTTGCTATGCAAGCAATTGGTTTGCAGTGAGTGTTTTTCAGATTTCAATAAATGATCATAGGTTCTCTCAAGGCATGCACAGAGTACATATTACAGAGATGGAATGGATAAGGCATTGGAACTGCATGTTCTTGGAAGCTCATAGGGAGCATGCCATCCCCTGTGGAGATGAACATTATTACATAGAATTGTAAGGGTCAAGAACCAATTTGGTTTTGTTTTTAAGTCACACCTTTGACCCTTACAACGTTACATTGACATGTCACACCTCCATGTTGTACACAAGATTCTCATTGTCATCATTTATCTGTTTAAGTGTCGAGCCATAGTCGGGTGTATGAGATGCCAACTCACTAGGAGAGTTTGCAACATACTCTAAGTACAATGTAATGCTTTCATCTATCATCGTTGCAAATTAAAGAACCATGACATAAGAGATTTCATTGTTTTCTGCACCATCTTTAAATAATTATTCAGGGATCATGCCATCGGATCTCTAAACAATCTCCTCGAAGTATGCAATTTTTGTTTGAATCAGGGGTTGCGAACTATTAGACAAGCACTGCGAACTGGCACTACGAACTCATTTCCTGTAGCAGAGTCTTCTAAATATTTGATCATAAATTTTGAACGACGATGTGGGTTTTTCTGAAATATTTTTGGAGCATGATATTGGCATTGACCTGCTAACCAAAATTCAGCCCGACCCAGTTTGGCATTTGAGGGATAAAATTAAAACACTGGTGCACTGCAAACTGGCGTTGCGAATAGGCTTAAGGAGAGTGTTGGAGGTTTGACTACTTGCAGACATCCTTGTGCAAATTCAAAGACACCAACATCAAACTCATGACCACCAGGTACTCTATGAGAGTTTACATCATGTTTGAAGGTCGAGAAAGAGGTTTTGGCTGCTTTTCCTTTTGCTGCTGTGAACTGTCACTCCCTTGCTATTAGTTTGCAAAATTAACTTAAAAGATGCTCTGAACTATGCCTATTAAACCTGAACACCTTATGACCTCATTCAGTTTTCCTCCTACTCAAAATTTACTTGCTCCCATCATTTTCACCTAGCGTTGCGAATCCTTTGTTCCATCGTTATAAAAACCCCATTTTTCTACATATTTACAAGCTCAACTTTAAAAGAGTAAATATGCACCCCTATTAAACTTGAAACATGTGGTTAATAAGATATTGAACCAGGTTTAAAGATTGAATGCATTCTCATGTTGATTAATTGATATTTGTGTTGATGAGTAGACCATGTTTTAGTTGAGAATTCGCTTCCACTTCTCTTTTATTATAACTCCCAATTGCCATTCCTTAGTGTTTCTGATTGAAAGAGTGTCTCCTCTTATACCTCTTGTGTATAGGATAAAGTCCATAAAACTCTGTTTAATGCCATCTTATTGAAAAAAAATCTATCATCAATATCATAATCTATTGTTTTTCCTGTCTTCACACATATAGCTGCCATTAAAGCTCACAGAAAATACATCCTTCAGCAGCAGTTATGGACATCAACAACATCGGAAGACTTACAAGGGAGGGGATATTGTAAGGACATAGCCCTATGACATGCTGGCCAAGGTTGCTACCATGAGAAGCTCTAGGATTAGAAAATGAATGTGTTGAACCTCCATAACCAAGCATCAGTTTTGGTCAAGTTTCCTGTGTTAAGCATTTTTACAACTTTTGAGGATGTCTATGTTTTTAAAACCATGATTATCTATTTGAATGTTTTCTTCTAGTCATGTACCAATATTATGAAGTTGTTACAACATTTTGGGACACTTGAGATAGTTTTGGGAGGTGTTAAAACATTGACAAGTGAAATAGGCTACTACAGTAAAGTTCGCAGCGCCGGTGCTACGAACTGGTAATTTATGATAGTTTGCAAGAAATTAGCACACAACAGAGGATTTTTTTTCTTTTAAATTTTGAATGCCCATATGGGTTCCTCGAAAATTGGTTGTGGAGGACAAACATGGTGTTTTCGACTGACCCACTTTGTATTTTTGGAGACAATCTAAAAACATCACCTACAGAAAAGTTCGCAGCGCATGCTGTCATAGGCGTTGCAAACTCTAACAATCTGAAAAATTTGAGCTATGGGAGGGCTTCCAACTATCAAGGAAGGTTTGAATGGTCTCCTAGGAGTTATTTGGACATGAGGGACATGTGTTCCATCTCTAAATCAAGCAGAATGACTTATTTCAAAAGAAATTTATCACAATAGGCAAGATCTCGAAAAATAGGAATTTGTTAGGTTTTTGTTGGAATCTTTTGTAACAAGACTCCTAAATGGAGGAGGATCCTATGTATCTCCTTGTTTTCGACCTCCTTAGTCTAGATAGAGATCATTCACTATAAATGAAATGGATTTTGAGAAGGAAAGGTTTGGATTCATGAGCCAAGAGAGGAGAGAGTTGGAGGAGCAATTTTAGTTGCTCATTTGTAAGCCTGAGGGCCTGTTTGTAATGACATTTTATACCATTAAAGATTCATGAGAGGTGTTATCAGATTGTCTTATGTGTTTTTCCATTTGTTTGTTATCTTCTTGCTTGAACATATTGTAGGTTTTGAGGATCATAGCTGCCATTGATGGATGGATTCATGAACAACAAAGGATCTGGTGTAGCTTGCCCATTAAATAATTGTTTATTGTTAAAGCAATCTTTATCTGTTTGCAACAAGGATTTATGTATAATGGATGTTCTTCCTTTTTTAATATTCACCATGATTCTACTCATAATTATATATCCCTTTGTTTGATATACAATTTGATTGCCTTTGATCTGTAGGATGTTATGACTCTTTTCCCAATGGAATGCCTTTGCGGACAAGTTGTTGCCCTCTCCCTTTCTTTCCTAGTCTTGCTGATCCACCTAACCAAACCAATTTAATCCATTTATATTATGATGGGTATTGGGATTGCACTTACAACAGTCTAAGTGTAACTCTCATTTCTAACATTTTTGACACTGTTGTCGGGGACGAAAGTGAAGAAATCTTCCCTGGGAGAATGACAATGATAAGATCCATCTCTTGATGGTAGACAAGAGCAAGACACAAGCTTGAATGCAATATTCTACCTGGCGACTCCAACTTCATCATATATGAATCTATGGGCGAATCCACATGTTTGAAATGAACAAGATTCTTTCTCAAAGGTATGCATTTTGTGATTTCTCAAATATATCTAGTTTTCCAAACCCCATGCCTAATAGAAGGGAATGGGAAGGTTGCCTTCCTAGGTTTAGAGGGGAAAATTGGGAAATGCCAGCTTAGTTTTTACTATATTTTCATTAGTGCATACTTAAGCTGAAAGTTATACATGAAGATGTCCTCATCAAATTGTTTACATACACTTTAGATGGAGCAACTCATGATTGTTGTAGATCACTCCCAGTTGCTTGTATTATTTCACTAAGACATTTTCATGATGCATTTCATTTGTTTTGCAAAGAGAAATTTGCAACTGATTTCCTTTATCAAGAATGTTGTTATGAATTCGATTTTCTAAGTAACGGATAAAATAGTCATAAAGAGTATGTTGCAGTAGAAGACACTTTTCATAATGATCAAGAGGATGATGATCTTCAAAGTGATAGCCATGATGTAGATACTTTTGACATTGTATCAAATGTATCTACTGCTTTAAGTTGTCATGAAAATCAAATTGTTTCCTTTGAGTATTCAAATGATAATGAGCAGATCAATATATCAACATGTGAGAGTTTTTAATATAATCCAAGGGAATATGGTGAAGAAGATAAGGAAGAATTGCAACAACAGTTGGAATTCTCTTTATCACCTATTGATGAGCATAAAACTCCAAGGATCAGCGAGGAAATGTCTATCATTTATGTACCTACACTTGCAAAAGACATCAAACAATATATGAGTATTTGTGAAGTATATGAGGACCATCATTTTATTGATGAATCAACCTTCAAAGAGGAGAAATATGGTTTTTTTAACCAACTAGAAATGTCTTGTCATAAGTTTCATGATCCTGTGGATTTTTACATAGAGTTATATTTTTCGAAGGTTTCTAATGATCCAGTTGTTGCCATGATTTCAGATCATAGTTTTAAGTATCCATTGCTTATTAACCTTTTTCTGCAAGCTTCATATCACTTGAAAATTATTTCGAACAGTTGCATCGGAGTTATTTTCATCAGTTCGATACTCACCTCGGTGCATTGGAAGTATGACTACAATTAATCAAAGAAGCTCAACTGGATAGATTAGTGTAGGAATGTATACAAATAAGCTTGCTATGCAAGCATTTGGTTTGTAGTGAGTGTTTTTTAGATTTCAATAAATGATCAGAGGTTCTCTCAAGGTATACACAGAGTACAGGTTATAGAGATGGAATGGATAAGGAATTGGAATTGCATGTTCTTGGAAGCTCACAGGGAGCATGCCATACCCTGTGGAGACAAATGTTATCACATAGAATTGTAAGGGTCAAGAACCACTTTGGTTTTGTTTTTAAGTCATACCTTTGATCCTTACAACATACCTTGACATGTCACACCTCCATCTTGTACACAAGATTCTCTTTGTCATCATTTATCCATTTATGTGTCAAGTTAGAGTCGGGTGTATGCATTGACAACTCACTAGGAGAGTTCACAACATACTCTAAGTACATAATGCTTTCATATATCATCATTGCAAATTAAAGAACCATGACAGAGGATATTTCATTGTTTTCGGCACCATCTTTAACCAATTTTTTAGGGATCATGTCATCAAATCTCCTAACGGTCTCCTTGAAGTATGCAATTCTTGTTTGAATTAGGCACTGCAAACTGGTAGATAGGCGTTACGAACTAGTGATGCGAACTCATTTACTATAGCAAAGTCTTCTGAATATTTTATCATAAATTTTTAATGGAGATGTGGGTTTTTATGAATTTTTTTTTGAGGAGCATGATATTATCATTGACCTACTGACCAAAATTCAGCCCGAGTCAGGTTGGCATTTTAGAGATAAAATTAAAACACCAGTGCACTGCAAACTTGCACTATGAACTGGTTGAAGGAGAGTGTTGGAGGTTGGAATACTTGCAGACACCCTTGTGCAAATTCAAAGACACCAACATCAAACTCAGGACCACCAAGTACTCCATGAGAGTTTACATCATGTTTGAAGGTCGATAAAGGCATTTTTTCTACTTTTCATTTTGGCATTGCGAACTGTCATTGCCTTGCTATTAGTTTGCAACATTCACTTAAAATGTGATCTAAACTGTGCCTATTAAACCTGACCACCTTCTGACCTCATTCAGTTTTCCTCCTACTCAAAATTTACTTGCTCTCATCATTTTCACCTAGCGTTGTGAACCCTCTATTCCAACGTTATTAAAACCCCATTTTTTTGCATCTTTACAAGGTCAACTTTTAAAGATTAAATCTGCACCCCTCTTAAACTTGAAACATGTGGTTGATCAACTATTGAACTGGGTTTAAAGATTGAATGCATTCTCATGTTGATTAACTGATATTTTTTATTGATGAGTAAACCCTATTTAAGATGATAATTTGCTTTCACTTCCCTTTTATTATAACTCCCAATTGCCATTCCTTACTGTTTATGATTGAAACAATGTCTCCTCTTATACCTCCTATGTATAGGATAAAGTCCATAAAACTCCTTTTAATTCTAGCCTATTGAAACTGGTTCTGTCATCAATATCCTAATCTCATGTTTTCCCTCTCTTCACACATATAGCTGCCATTAAAACTCACAAAAAATACATCCTTTAACAACAATTATGGACATCAATAACATAGTAAGACTTACAAGGGAGGGGAGATTGTAAGGACAGATCCCTATGACATGCTTGCCAATTTTTCTACCAGGAGAAGCTCCAGGATTAGAAAAAATAATATGTTGAACCTCCATAACCAAGCATCAATTTTGGTCAAGTTTCCTGTGTTATGCATTTTTACAACTTTTGAGGATGTTTATGTTTTTAAAACCATGATTAGCTATTTGAATTTTTTCTTCTAGTCATGTACCAAGATTATGAAGTTGTTACAACATTTTTAGAGGTGTTAATACATTGGGAAGTGAAACAAGATGCTACAGGAAAGTTTGCAGTGTCGATGATGTGAACTGGTAATTTATGACAGTTTGCAAGAAATTAACACACAACAAAGGATTGCTTTGCTTGTAACTTTTGAATGCCCATCTGGGTTCCTTTGAAATTTGGTGTGGAGGAAAAACATGGTGTTTTTGACTTGCTAACAACAATTTCTATTAACCTAGTTAGTATTTTTGGAGAAAAGCTAAAAAAATCACCTACAGGAAAGTTCGCAGCGCATGCTATCACAGGCACTAGGAACTCTAACAGTCTCACAAATTCGAGCTATGCGAGGGCTGCCAGCTGTCAGGGAAGGTATGAATGGTATCCTAAGAGTTACTTGGACACGAGGGACATGTGTTCCATCTCTATATCAAGCAGAATGACCTGTTTCAAAAGGCATTTATCACAATAGGCAAGATCCCGAAAATTAGCAATTTGTTAGGTTTTTGTTGGAATCTTTTGTAACAAGACTCCTAAATGGAGGAGGATCCTATATATCTCCTTGGTTTCGAAATCCTTAGGGTAGATAGAGATCATTCACTATAAATGAAAGAGATTTTGAGAAGGAAAGGGTTGGATTCATGAACCAAGAGAGGAGAGAGTTGGAGGAGCAGTTTTAGTTGCTCATTTGTAAGCCCGAGGGCCTGTTTGTAATGACATTTTCTGCCTTTAAAGATTCATAAGAGCTGTTATCAGATTGCCTTCTATGTTTTTCCTTTTCTTTTTTATCTTCTTGCTTGAAAATATTGCACGTTTCGAGGATCATAGCTGCCATTGATGGAAGGATTCATGAACAACAAAGGATTTGTTGTAGTTTTCCCATTAAATCATTGTTTATTGTCAAAGCATCTTTATCTATTTACAGAAAGGATTTTTGTACAATGGATGCTCTTCCTTTTGTCATATTCACCATGCTTCTACTAATAAATATATATCCCTTTGTCTAATATACAATTTGATTGCCTTTGATCTGTAGGATGTTATGACTCCTTGCCCAATGGAATGCCTCTGCAGATAAGTTGTTTCCCTCTCTCCTTCTTTCCCAGTCTTTCCGATCCACTTACATAAACCAATTTAATCCATTTATATTATGATGGGTACTGGGCTTGCACTTACAACAATCTAAGTGTGACTCTCATTGCTAACATTTTTGGCATCGTTGTCAGGGACGGAAGTGAATAAATCTTCCCTGGGAGAATGACGACGATAAGATCAAGGTCTTGATGGTAGATAGGAGCAGGACACAAGCTTGACAGCAATATTCTACCTAGCGACTCCAACTTCATCATAGATGAATCTATGGGTGACTCCATTGGTTTGAAATGGACAAGATTCTTGCTCAGAGGTATGCATTTTGTGATTTCTTAAATATATATGGTTTTCCAAACCCCATGCCTGATATAAGTGAATGGGAAGGCTGACTTCCTAGGTTTAGAGGGGAAAATTGGGAAATGCCAGCTGAGTTCTTATTAGATTTTCATGAGTGCATACTTAAGCTTAAATTTATACATGAATATGTCCTCATCAAATTGTTTACATACTCTTTAGATGGAACAACTCGTGATTGGTGTAGATCACTCCTAGTTGCTTGTATTACTTCACTAAGACATTTTCATGTTGCATTTCATTTGTTTTGCAAAGAGAAATTTGCAGCTAATTTCCTTTATCAAGAATGTTGTTATGAATTCGATTTGCTGAGTAAAGGATCATATAGTCATAAAGAGTATGTTGCAGTAGAATACACTTTTCATAATGATCAAGAGGATGATGATCTTCAAAGTGATATCCAAGATGTAGATACTTGTGACATTGTATCAAATGTATCTATTGTTTCAGTTGTCATGAAAATCAAATTGTTTCCTTTGAGTATTCAAATGATAATGAGAAAATCAATATATCAACCTGTTACAATTTTAAATCTAAGCCACGGGAATATGGTGAAGAATATAAGGAAGAATTGAAACAACAGTTGGAATTCTCTTTATCACCTATTGATGAGCAAAAAACTTCAAGGATCAACGAGGAAATATCTATCATTTATGTACCTACACTTGCAAAAGACATCAAACAACATATGAGTAGCCGTGAATTATATGAGGACCATCCTTTTATTGATGAATCAGCCTTCACAAAGGAGCAAGATGGTTTTCTTAACCAACTAGAAATGTCTTGTCATAAGTTTCATAATCCTATGGATTTTTACTTAGAGTTATATTTTCAAAGGTTTCTAATGATCCAGTTGTTGGCATGATTTGAAATCATAGTTTTAAGTATCCATTGCTTATTAACCTCTCACTGCAAGCTTCATATCACTTGAAAATTCTTTCAAACAATTGCATGGAAGGAGTTATTTTCATCAGTTCAATACTCACCTGGCTACATTGAAAGTATGACTACAATTAAGCAAAGAATCTTAGCTGGATAGATTAGTGTAGGAATGTATATAAATAAGCTTCCTATGCAAGCATTTGGTTTGCAATGAGTGTTTTTCAGATTTCAATAAATGATCAAATGTTCTCTCAAAGCATAGACATAGTACAGATTGCAGAGATGGAATGGATAAGGCATTGGAACTGCATGTTCTTGGCAACTCACAGGGAGCATGCCATCCCCTATGGAACCAAATGTTATCACATAGAATTGGAAGGGTCAAGAACCACTTTTTTTTTTTTTTTTTAGTCACACCTTTGATCCTTACAACATTACCTTAACATGTCGCACTTCCATATTGTATACAAGATTTTCTTTATCATCATTTATCATTTTAAGTGTCAAGTCATAGTTGGGTGTATGCATTGCCAACTCACTAGGAGAGTTCGCAACATACTCTAAGTACACAATGCTTTCATCTATCATCATTGCAAATTAAGGAACCAGACAGAGGAGATTTCATTGTTTTTAGCACCATCTTTAACCAATATTTTAAGGATCATGTCATCGGATCTCCTAACAGTCTCCTCGAAGTATGCAATTCTTGTTTGAATCAGGCGCTACGAACTGTTAGACAGGCGTTGCGAACTCATTTCTTGTAGCAGAGTATTATAAATATTTGATCATAACTTTTGAACAAAGATGTGGGTTTTTCTGAAAGTTTTTGTGGAGGAGCATAATATTGGCATTGACCTGTTGACTAGAATTCAGCCTGGCCCAGTTTGGAATTTGAAAGATAAAATTAAAATACCAGTGCACTACAAATTGGCTTGTTAGCTGGCTGAAGGAGAGTGTTGCAGGTTGGACTACTTGCAGACATTCTTGTGCAAATTCAAAGACATGAGCATTAAACTCAAGACCACAAGGTACTCCATGAGAGTTGACATCCTATTTGAAGGTTAAGAAAGGGGTTTTAGCTTCTTTTCCTTTTGGCATTGCGAACTGTCACTACCTTGCTATCAGTTTGCAAAATTCACTTAAAATATGCTCTAAACTATGCCTATTAAACCTGACCACCTTATGACCTCATTTATTTTTCCTCCTACTCAAAATTTACTTGCTCCCATCATTTTCACCTAGCATTATGAACCCTCTGTTCCAACGTTATTAAAACCCCATTTTTCCCATCTTTACAAGCTCAAATTTTAAATATTAAATATGCACCCCTCTTAAACTTGAAACAGATGGTTGATCATCTATTGAACAAGGTTTAAATATTGAATGCAATCTCATGTTGATTAACTGATATTTGTATTGATGAGTAGACCCTGTTTAAGGTGAGAATTTGCTTGCACTTCCCTTTTATTATAACTCCCAATTGCCAATCCTTATTGTTTATGATTGAAAGAGTGTCTCCTCTTATACTTCCTGTGTATAGGATAAAGTCCATAAAACTCTATTTACTGCTAGCCTATTGAAAACGATTCTATCATCAATATCCTAATCTTCTGTTTTCCTTCTCTTCACACATATAGTTGCCATTAAAGCTCACAAAAATACATCCTTCAACAAGACTTATGGACATCAAAAACATAGGAAGACTTACAAGGGAGGGGAGATTGTAAGGACAGAGCCCTATGACATGCTGGGCAAGGTTGCTACCAGGAGAAGCTCTAGGATTAAAAAAAAAATATGTTGAACCTCCATAACCAAGCATCATTTTTGGTCAAGTTTCCTGTGTTATTCATTTTTACAACTTTTGAGGATGTCTATGTTTTTAAAACCATGATTAGCTATTTGAATGTTTTCTTCTAGTCATGTACCAAGATTATGAAGTTGTTACAACATTTTGGGACACTTGAGACAGTTTTGGGAGGTGTTAAAACATTGTCAAGTGAAACATGCTGCTACAAGAAATTTCGCAGCGTCGGCGTTGCGAACTAGTAATTTATGACACTTTGCAAGCAATTAGCACACATCAGAGGATTCCTTTGCTTGTAACTTTTGAATACCCATCTGGGTTCCTCTGAAATTTGATGTGGAGGACAAACATGGTGTTTTTGACTTGCTGACAAAACTTTCGCCTGACCCACTTTGTATTTTTGGAGAAAAGCTAAAAAAGTCACCTACAGGAAAGTTTGCAACGCATGCGGTCATAGGCGCTGCGAACTCTAACAATATCACAAATTCAATCTATGGGAGGACTATCAGTTGTCAGGGAAGGTTCGAATGGTCTCCTAGAATTTATTTGGACATGAGGAACATGTGTTCCACCTCCAAATCAAGCATAATAACCTGTTTCAAAAGGCATTTATCACAATAGGAAAGATCCTGAAAAATAGGAATTTATTAGGTTTTTATTGGAATCTTTTGTAATAAGACTCCTAAATGGAGGAGGATCCTATGTATCTCCTTGGCATAGAAATCCTTAGGGTAGATAGATATCAGCCATTATAAATGAAAGGGATTTTGAGAAGGAAAGGGTTGGATTCATGAGCCAAGAGAGGAGAGAGATGGAGGAGCAGTTTTAGTTGCTCATTTATAAGCATGAGGGCCTGTTTGTAATGACATTTTCTGCCATTAAAGATTCATGAAAGATGTTATCAGATTCTCTTATGTGTTTTTCCATTTCTTTGTTATCTTCTTGCTTGAACATATTGCAGGTTTTGAGGATCATAGCTGCCATTGATGGATGGATTCATGAGTAACAAAGGATCTATTGTAGCTTTCCCATTAAATCATTGTTTATTGTCAAAACAATCTTTATCTGTTTTCAGAAAGGATTTATGTACAATGGATGTTCTTCCTTTTTTCATATTCACCATGCTTCTACTCATCATTATATATCCCTTTGTCTGATATACAGTTTGATTTCCTTTGATCTGTAGGATGTTATGACTCCTTGACTAATGGGATGCCTCTGCAGACAAGTTGTTTCCCTCTCTCTTTCTTTCCCATTATTGTTGATCCACCTACCCAAACCAATTTAATCCATTTATATTTTGATGGGTACTGGGCTTGCACTTACAAAACTCTAAGTGTGACTCTCAGTGCTAACATTTTTACTGCCATTGTTTGGGACAGAAGTGAAGAAATATTCCCTGGGAGAATGATAGCGATTAGATACAGCTCTTGATGGTAGATAGGAGCAGGACACAAGCTTGACTATAATATTCTACCTGGAAACTCCAACTTCATCATAGATGAATCTATGGGAGAATCCACTGGTTTGAAATGGACAATATTCTTTCTCAGAGGTATGCATTTTTTGATTTCTCAAATATATCTGGTTTTCCAAACCTCGTGCTTGATAGAAGTGAAGGGAAGGCGTCCTTCCTAGGTTTAGAGGGGAAAATTGGATAATGTCAGATGGGGTTTTACTATATTTTCATGAGTGCATACTTAAGTTGAAAGTTATACATGAAGATGTCCTCATCAAATTTTTTACATACTCTTTATATGGAGTAGCTTGTGATTGGTGTAGATCACTCCCGGTTGCTTGTATTACTTCACTACGACATTTTCATGTTGTATTTTGTTTGTTTTGCAAAGAGAAATTTGCAGCTGATTTCCTTTATCAAGAATGTTGTTATGAATTTGATTTGTTGAGTAAAGGATCAAATAGTCATAAAGAGTATGTTGCAGTAGAAGACACTTTTCATAATGATCAAGAGGATGATGATATTCAAAGTGATAGCCAAGATGTAGATACTTTTGACATTGAATCAAATGTGTCTACTGTTTTGAGTTGTCATGAAAATCAAATTGTTTCCTTTGAGTATTCAAATGATAATGAGTAGATCAATATATCAACACGTGACAATTTTGAATCTAAGCTAGAGGAATATGGTGAAGAAGATAAGGAGTAATTGCAGGAGCAGTTGGAATTCTCTTTGTCACCTATTGATGAGCAGAAAACTCCAAGGATCAACGAGGAAATGTTTATCGTTTCTGTACCTACACTTGCAAAAGACTTCAAACAACATATGAGTAGTTGTGAAGTATATATGAGGACCATCATTTTATTGATGAATCAACCTTCATATCGGAAAAATATGGTTTTCTTAACCAACTAGAAATGTCTTGTCATAAGTTTCATGATCCTGTGGATTTTTACACAGAGTTATATTTTTCAAAGGTTTCTAATGATAGTGTCCATGCCCCACATGCATTCCATTTCACTGAGCATAGGTATGTTCCATTTCTTGGAACTAGTGTCTTATTCGCAACACTCGTTTCCTCTCCTATATCATAACATTTCTTTGACTATGAAAAACCAAAAAAAATATGGGCGGGGAAATAAAATTATCTCGAATTGGTAGCAGTCATGTCACCTTTGAAAAGAGCACAAACTCTTGAGTCCTTTTCATCCAAGGTTTGGTTTTAGCATGACCTTAGTTAGTTAAGATCATTACTTAGAGTTTACTCCTCTGACTGGTTATTCTTCCAGTCCCTGTGGAGAGTTTGTTGATGCCCCTTGCATTGCAAGATTTTGTCAATGATCAATGTTAATTCTATGTTTCCTGAGTTATCCATATGTCTCATGCTCCCATTCAAAGGAAGTTTAAAACTAGTGTCAGCCATTCCTTGGAACTCTTGACTTTGCATGTCATCCATACCCTTAGTGTATTTTAGAATCATATGAAGTTGTTGTCCCACCTTGAACCCTGTGCCTCCTTTCATCATTGGTAGGTAACCCTGAACCCAACATATGACATCTCCTCATTGGTTGTTGAGTTGGGGATTTCCCTTATGTTTGACGACAAGAAATCTATTAACACATTGATATTCGTGCAATGTCTTGGATTTCATTATCCCTATTGGTGGTTTCCTCTCCTTTGTTGGTAGTTTTAATGATTGGTTTCTATTTAGAGGGTCTCTTTCGTGTACTACTTGCATCTGGTACATGAGAGACACACACATGGTCGTTGATTCATGAACATCCTATTCACCCGAGCTCCTCCTAATTATCAAGCTATTGCTTTGTACCTCGTACTGGATGATGAGAGATGCCTTAATGCTCTCCTTTCAACGAGTCTCCTTCCATCGAATTCAACTCATCTATTTTGGAATCGAGATCTAGAGTCTTATGAGTACCTAGAGGCTTGCAATCATCAATGAAAGGTTCTCCCACAATCAACAGTTGGGAATACATCAATTTTTCTTGATCGATGGATTCTTTAAGTGTTCGAATTCAACACCCTTGTTCACACTTATTGAATGTAATCGATGCCTTGACACCTACTTTCATTATTAGTGGGTTGTCTCGCGTTTGTTAACGGTATACCTTAATGATCGATAATCAAACGTGGTCTCATTGTGCTTGACTTCAACTCCTATATTCACATAATGTATACTTTCACCTTTGACGGATAGCGTAGAAGACCTGTAGCTTACAATAGAAAAATACCATATCTGTTGTTGTCTTTCATTGCACCAATATCTATATGACTTTAGTGATCATGGAAGATCAGATTGTACTCCATTGTATATAGATATTTTCGGTTGATTTTGAGACTAGACTCCACTGTGTCTTGTTCGTGACTATGACATCGTATGGCATATGTCCACTTTGTATTTCCTATTCATGGTCATGAACAATTATTTGATATATATCCACATGGATTTTCAGTGTAATTCTTATTGGCAACCATGTGTACAAAGTCACTATGAATTGTAATATTCTCATGAGGAACTAGTACTTCTAGTTGAGTCTTCCTTACTCCACTTTTGGGAATTATAATGTATTTCAGCCATCATAGATACTCCTATGAACTCACATATTAGGGGGTATCTATTATAGAAAATTTTGTCACACTCCATGCATCTTTCCTGGATGGCCTTCCATTTCCCTTTGCAAACCTCATTTCTCATCACTCCAGAGCTAAAAATTCATATTTTTAAACATGTACGCGACTTGATAGTTATGCAACACGTGTACATATGTAGGATGCTCCATTACAACCCACATACATCAGGTTTGGTGCTCAAAAAATAAAAATTGTGTCGAGTTTCCATGCCATGTCACGCAATCCATGATCCTTGACCTTCCATATACTAGAAACGCTCAGAATAAACCCTTCAATTCCATTTGGAGGCTATAAATTGAGTCATATCCAAGCCTTCAGGATATACAATTCATCATTGAGAACAAAGACACTCTGGAGAAATTTCACCTCAATTGAGTTTTCATCCCTTTGTCCTTAAAAGTATGAACTTCTTGTGTTCATCCCCAAAGCTCTTCTTATCTTGTGATGGAGAACCTCATTGACTCCTACATGTGAACTTGCCTTTGTGGAGGATTGAAGTGGTGGAGGCCTAACTAGAGGAACTTAGTTTCTCGGTTCCGATATGTGTCATTACAAAAGTTTGCCACCTATGTACTTATGTTGATTACATTAATAGAAATACTCTTTTCTCATCCAATTGATATCTTGAAAATATTTATATTTCTTTCCATGGGCATATTTTTTATTGATGCAAACGCAGACCCACTCGGCCCTCCATTCGACGTCCGCTTCATAGGATCGTTCTTTATCTCCCTCAAGCCGAATCGGCTCTTTAGATTCCCTGTTGGAATCACAAATTAATCGATCCACGGGTCCTTTTCGCAACTCGCAATCTCGCGAGTTTGCGAGTCGTGACTCCCAACTCTTCTTGAGGGTATCGTGACTCCTAAATCTCACGATACTCGAAATGGAAATCCTTAAAATATTTCTAAGTATTGAAGTTCTCAACTCCACACACTCCCTGCAACAACAACCTCTCAACAATTTCACTCAGGTTACAAAACCTGAAACTCTACTCGGCTTGCGCACACCTTGCACGGCTCCTGTGCTCAACTTGCACTTCTGCGAGAATGAGAACAATTGTTATCCCTCCTGAGATTTCAGAGATAAAACTCTGAACTCTTGTCAATGCACTCCTTGTGGACAACTTCACTGCACTCCTTCCAGGAACTCTTACTCAGATAGAGAAACAATTGAAACTCATTCCTTACTCTCTCTCAAACTTCAAACACAAAGCATGAAATCATATACACAACATATAAAGCAAATGTATAACAGAAAGTAAACATCCATGAGCATAACATTCAACATGCATACACAGAGAACAAACACGACACCATGAATTTGAATCGAAGCTCTTTCTATTAATTCAAATCTCTGTACATGGGTGTTTTCAACTACAACTCTCTGCTCTCTTCTCTATGCTCAATCTTCACAATCATATTACAACTATACAATGAGGGTGTCTATATCCCGCTCTCCCTCTTACGCTCTAAAACTGTCAAATCTAGAATTAAATTCTATCTACCTACATTCATTACACATAAAGGCTCCTATATACTATGGACGAGAGAGGATCGCTCAAGGTCCTTTTACAATAATACAAGCATGCCTCCACTTAATGACTTCATTAATATTTCAAAACATTTTCAAAAAATGTGCTCGGTGCTTTTTCAGCTGTCTCTTATCTCCGCGCTGGCTCACTGCTGGCTATGCTTGCACGCTCTTGCGATGCTCCTGCATCATTTATGTATGTTAATGGATTATGTTGTTTAATATTCTAACATTATATATAATTACCACATGCTTGTGTATCTTGGTTGTTGAAGACAAGTTGCAGGTATAAAGCTTTGGGTCGTGTTCTCAACAATGATCTTCTTCGGACGTTCGGATGAGGTAAGATTCTAGCCTTCTTTAGTTAGAATTTCATTTATATAGAATACTTGAGATTAGAGTTGATTTCGGGTGTCGTTCCATCTGTTGTGGTTTACCACTATCCATAGAGAGAGATTTTCCTCATAACAACTAATCGACCTCATAAATTTGCGATATTTTCACTGAATCACAAGAGACAAGTATTGGGAGAGAAGATCTTGAAGTCTTGTCATCAAATATAACATATCATCAATAGATCACTTATTTATTATTCAAATCATATAATCAATAGGATTTAGACTCTTCAAAGTAACCAACCATGATGCAATACTAACACTTGGGGTCCAACTTATTCCACTTCTCATCCAAAATATGAGCCAAATCCATGCATCCAAAGGTTTTGAGATGTTCAACCAAAGGTTTCCTTCTACTCCATTTCTCAACAGGAGTGAGATCTCACATTTCTCAATAGGAGTGAGATCCCACATTTCTCTAGTTGGAACCCTATTCAAAGGATAGTTTGAGTAGGAAAAAATATTTTCCCAAAACCTAGTCAATATTCCTTTTTATTGAAGCAAACATCTACCCATATCAGTAAGGGTTTTTTATTCCTCTTAGAAACACCATGTTTCATAGGTCTATAAGGTATTTTTATTTTTCATTAGATACCATTCCAAGATAAGTATCCTTCAAAGGCATTACACATGTATTATCCTGCATTATTAGACCTTAAACATTTCACAAGTTGACCAAGTCGTTTTTCAACTAATGCCTTAAACTCCTTGAATTTCTCAAAACCATATCCTTGTTCTTCAAGAAATAAATCCAAGTAAACCTAGAAAAAATCATCAATGATGGTTAGAACATACCTTTCACCTACTAGAGAAAGATGGTTTGTTGTACAAATTCACTATTCATAAGCTCCAGTTGTGTCTTTGCCTCCAAGACTTCCCTCTTTCAATTTTTTCTTGGTGATGCTTAACAAGAACTTATCCCTCATATACACCTTCTAGAGGAACTGTTCTAGGGAGTGCATGATCCATATTTAACCTAACCAACAACTTCATACTTCTAAAGTTTAGATGTCCTAGACTTTCATGCCAAATATTGCTTCTATCAAGAGTTTTGGATATAAATGCAAAATGGTCTAGTTTCTGTCATTGCACCTTTAAAATCATAAAAATTATTCCATCCCTGTGGTCAATAATACCATCAACAACAACTTCAAAATTATTGTGTAATCCTTCATAACAAACTTGTCAAGCCAAAGTTCAATTTTTCTTTCTAGTCTAGGTGAGTTGTGGCATAGATAAAAAATTTGCACTTAGATTAGGTGCATGGTAATCATTAGTGATCACAACATTTTCACAATCAACCCTACTACTACAAATAATAGTGAGGTCATAATCATATATGACAAATACATTCTCTTCGTTAGCCTCATTCAAGGAAGAAAAGAGAGAAGCTTCCTTAACCATGTGATGTGAATGACTAAAGAAAACTATCCATTACTTTTAAGAAGTATGACCATGTAATGCTTCAAATAAGCTAACAAAAAATGTATTATTTCCATCACCTTTGTATTATTGAGCACATAATTGGTCAATTGGTTGACCATCTGCCTTCAAGCCTCTTAATATTCTCCTTGAGATCGCAAATATTATTCCTCCAAACCTTCTCAAAGTATCATATATATCCAAAGTAATAAAAGGGCTTCTTATTCTCAAATTTCATAGTCTATTGTTGAGTGTCACCTACATGATTTATTTTATCATTTTTATCTTCATGATCCTTATCATGATCTCCACCATGGCCTCTTTCTTGATTTCCAACTCAATCTATTTATCTTTAGTTATATCAACCTTTTCCCTTAATGAAATGTGCATGTTTCTTATTATTAATATTTCCTTCAAACAATTTTCAATGTGTCTTAATCAACAAGGAGAAAAAGGACAAAAGGGTATAATCCTTGCCATCTTATTTTCTTGAAGCCTAATTTCCCCAAAATGTGGAGCAAAAACATCATACAATGTTTTCAGATTCATCAAGATAAGTTTTCCTTTCTTCTTTGAGAAGTCCTTTCCAAATTTACCCAACTTCAACTGCGGCTCCTTTACATGAGCCAGATAGTCCTCAATTTCATGGAAAGAGAGTGATTCAAGAGAGATCAACTCTTTCTCAAGTGTCATAACCTAACTTTCATTGACCTTGTCAAAAAAATTATTCATCTTCTTTTGAACTTCATTCGAGCAGTGGATTCCACTGGTATGGAACCAAATATCCCTTGCAATGTAGTCACTTTAACACCTACAACCTCATCCTTCTTCTCATTGACCATGAACTTATCATTAAGTTAAAATTTATGATTGAGAACAGTAATCTTTGTGAACAAAGTATCCATGTCTTGTTGTAACGTCCCCAAGCCCAACATTAGCTACGCCACACAACAATTCTCTTATATTTTACCACAATGTAACGTTCCTCATTAGCAACAAACTTGAAAATTAGATCTGATACCATGATGTAATGTCCCCAACCCCAAGCTAATCCACACCACACAAAATTTTATTTTTCCTCTGATACCATTAATTAACTACATGTTGTAACACACCCAACCCCCTAAGTAGCTTTTAAGAGAATGGGGTATTAAAATTTCATTCCCCTTAACCAACTCAAAACTTCCTTTCAATGGAACCATCGTCTTCTGCTCGTCTAGATCTTTCTAATGACTATAATTTTTCTCAAAACTGAGCTCTGGATCGAAAGTTATGGCTTCTCAAATTTATGGCCACCTCACTGCCACATGTCTTCCACATGGAACCCTATCATAGGTGTCCTCCTACATGGCACTAATGTGGATTTCTTGGTAAACACACCATGCTTCATGGTGCAGATATGGAACTTGCCCTGTTCCACCTCGGCCAATGCTTATCGGATTCCTTCTATTGCCTTTTGTCGCTATCGTGATCCTCCCACTGGAGTGCTCCCACGATAGGTTATCCAACGCACTCCAATGATTGAGTCTGACAACTCCCTCCTCTGACAGATCAGATAATTCCAGGGACATGACGATGGCCAACTATGATTTCATCAGAGCTAGTTGGTTATGCCACATCCTCTTGACATGCGACACCATCTCTATGTAACACATGGTGTTATCGCCACTTTACATGTGGCACTCATATTTCCCACAAAAAATTACCTATGGGCACCAAATCACTATGCCACATGGAAAATTCTATGCTCAACACATGGCACCACCTGCATTATAACACATGGAACCATCCACGTCATCCCCTTAGGCATTCAACTAAAATAATTGACTGTCCATATCATTTGCAGATCCCTCAAACCTTGGTAGATCAATGGTCTAGATTTCATCTTGGAGCCTCCCCATTAGAGTATATCTCCATGATATATTATGAAAATTACCTTGCGATGGATGGTCATGATCTCCCCTCAGAGATCCTTTGACCCTGATAGATCAACAATCACAATTGCATCTCATAGATACTTTGATCTCGACCAATCAACAATCATGATTACTTCTCGGGGGTCATCCCAGTATGCTGAATCAATGGTCAGATCTACACTCTTGGAGCCCCTTTGATCTAGACAAATCGATGGTCCCAATCTCCCCTCGGAGCTCCTCTTGTCCCAATTCATCAATGGTCCGATATTCTTCTTATATCTCCTCCATCGGAGTGTATCACCACGATTCACTTTAAAGGATGCTTTCTGAAGGACGGTCGAGAAATCCCTATCTCATGGATCTGACGGTTCAAATTTAATGATGCCTTTCCTAAGGTACGATCAAACAAGGACTCCCCTTGGTCCTTCCTTCAATCACAGGCTGACACGTGTTCCTTATGGTCAAGCTAGCGATCCTTGTTAGCATGACATGTCACATTGACATCACCTCTCCTCTTAGTCTCATTCAAATGAGAGCCATGGTGATCTATGATGGATATTAATCGTGGGTTATCCCTCGATGGATGGTCCAAATTGTCCTTCACACTTCTCATTTTGGAATTCCTCCACTTCGGCACCTAGGGTTACTCTGACCATGGGACTCTGATAACACTCCCCTTATGATATATGGTTGAGATATTCTCATCATATCGAATCTAATGACCATGATGGTGTTGGGTCGTAATGTCCTCAGTCTTCGACCGCTTCCACCATGATGGATCTAATGATCCAAAATATTCCACAGATATCCTCTGGTGGATCAACGGTCCTCGTTGATTTGGAGTACACCCCCCTACAGGCACTACCACTTATTTTGATGGAGGGTCAGGATCTCTCCACTCCACCAGATCGACGGTTGAGATCAAATCTCACTCGTGAGCCAATACAAGGCCCATATCCAACCACCGTGCCAAATCAACGGTTAAGATCCTGTGAGGCATGTTAGGGTTTTCCCTCTGTCTTAGCAATCCGCTCTAGGACTTAGACATTTTCACAAAGTCTTTCTCTAAGTATTTTACAAGACTTACCGAATCATAGGGACCTCGTGCTTGTCGGTAATATCCCTAGGCTGAATCCAATTGTAATGTAATGAAAATGTACTTAAGTTGGTGAGTTGTTTGATATTCATTTTTGTATGCACCATCCATGGTATAGTGCGCGCATGTATTGCACAGTAAAATGATCAAGTGTGAACATTCCGGGATACCACGCCCAACAACTTAAGTGTGTGTGATTGTGAGGCCATGGATCCTTTGTGTATATGTTGCGTTTTATAGGCTGGTGAGCTAGTTATTATAAGCTAGGAGGCTTATGTTTTGAATTAGGCCAGAGAGCCTAGATGCTAAAGGCCAGTGCAACTATTTTTGGTATATGCCTCATCAATTAATATAAAATACATCGTTGCGTGCAGACCGACCATGATAAAAGAGTATGGGGGACTAAACTCCACTAGTTAGGGAAAGGGAGGATAAAATTGAAGGAAAAGGGGCTAAGCTAGGGATCTTAAGCCAAAAAGGAATATTATATTAATCTTTCTTAAAGTATAAAGTATGAATAATTATTTTATCCTAAGTTCTAAAGATGGGGACAAGTGGGCCAAAGTAGCTCCCAACATGACAAGTGTCAAGTTGGGAACATGCATACATATTATTTGGACTTAGTTCATTTTGGGGGGATTCCTTCCATCATTCTGTCAATCATACCATGACCATTCAGACACCCATTGAGAGATCCTTCGTACGTTCATGTCACTGTACCTGAACCTATATCCATAACCATACATATTTGTGTACCTGGTTAGCTGGGGAGTTGGACTAAAGAAGCGGGTTTTAAGGCTTGTGGGATATTGAAGGGGTGGGTTGTCAGGCTCGTGAGAAATTTCTCTCTGGGTGAGGGAATTGATGGGAATTGATTTCCTAAAGGTGCTAAACTGCAGCTACAGGGATATGAGACTTCATGTCTGGCCTATTCTTGAATCCCAAAAAGGAAGTGGGGCAGCTGAAGGACTGTTGAGCAGAGAAGGGGAACAGTTCCTGGGGTGGGACAGGCATGTAGGGAATGAGGGACTGTAGGTTGTTAGTTTGAGTTGGCACCTATGACAGAGACTTTCATGTTGTCTATGAGCCATTAGACTGGTTAGGAAACCCTGTACCCAAGTGGATTTTTGTCCCATCTCGGGGGTGACCCACTGCTGAGAGTGATGAGCAGTGTGGTCTAAGGCTGGGAGGTTCGTGGAAGGTCTACACTTAGTTGGTGATATTCCTACCAAGATAAGTGTCAATTGTATGATAAATTTACATGTTGCATTATTATTTACGTGTTTATTTTTATGGGTTTATCATATGTTTGGTTATAACTGCCTTTATATTTATGGGTATTTCTTGTATATGATGCATGTATATGTTTACTGTTATTTCAGTAAAAATCCGTGCATTTACAAAATGTATTTTTCTATTTACGTTTTATATATAAAGTTCTGCAAGAGTTCTGTGTGTATATATTTTAATTGCATGCAGTTCAAATTTTTTATGTGGCATAGCTCAATTGGATGCTGGGTATGTTACAGTATGTTAAGCATAGAATGAAATCATTTTCTAGAGTAGCATGGCCTAGCATGGGTGGCCGGGGATGTTACATTGTTCAAGGCACACTATGGTTTTTCCTAGAAACGTTTTCCCACTTAGATTATAGCCAAGACTTGGGTTATTTACCTACTCAAAGAACTGTACATGTTCATACCCTATTTACCATTCACACATGCTTTTCACAGACATATTCTTGTTGCTACCTCATTACATACAGATACTATCTAAAATCAAAACATGAGACTTCTTGAGAAGATATACATTTTATGCAAATATCATACATCTCTAGAAATACATAGTCAAGCTCCAAAATCATGATCATACATACCATTCAATCCATACATGTATTCAAGTCAATTCATGGAAAAATACAAGTTACTTATCTACAAATATGAGATATTTTGACCACTACTGAAGGGTGAGATGCTCTCCACCCAACCATAGGCAAGACTTCACTATGAACTACTACAACTAGCCACCCTCGAGCCAGAGTACGATGCCACAAGAGGATTTCTACAAGATTTTCAAGGAGCATATGCTAGTTCCGCCCTTCCTTGTTACCTAAACCAAAGACCTCTCTGTTTCTCCAGTGCTCTGGCCTATACCCATTTGTGTGCATCCCCTTTGTCTATCCCTATGCCCTTATTTTTGTGTCTTCTCCCCCAAGATCTCACGGGTCATGCCAGAAGTTTCTTGATGGTACTCTTCCCATCCTTGTTAGACAATTGGCTTAGGTTGATGGAAAGTTGGTATGGATTTTTGGTTGTCATTTATTTCAACCATTGGAGAGTGATATTGTAGATTGATGTCAACCCTTAGTGATTGATGTCAACCCTTGGAGAAAGTCTGGTAGTGAATTCCGATAGCACAAAAGTTTGGGTAATGGACCCAAGGTTTTTTCATGTATAATGGTATGATTTTTAATATATTTGAAGGTAAGACTATTCTATATGAATAGTACATGTAATTCCATTTCTGGTGGTATGTGGAACGTCACATAACTCCTCACGGTTAGAGTTATGGCCATGAGAAGTTGGAGAACCCAGGTTTAGGTAGTGGACCCAAGTTTGTTTGATGGATAATTGTATGAGTTTTGATATATTTGCAAGAAAGAATATTCTATATGGATAGTACATGTCATTCCATTTCCATTGGTATGTGGAACGTCACATAAATTCTCATGGTTAGAGATTTATGGCCATGTGAAGTTGGAGAACCCTCGTGAGTCATCTAGAAGCCTCAAAAGGTCAAAGTAGTCAAAGTGGTTTAAGAGATTTTAGAAGCTAAATAATAAAGTGAACTGATGAGTGTACTATAATTCAAAGTGAATACAAAATAAATTATTTAAATAATAAAGTTAATGGAGAAATTAAAAGTGGGTTAACCCTAAAATAATGAAAGTGGGTTAATATGGTTAAAAGGTAACCCCTTGAGGAAGCTACATGAAAGTATAAATAAGAGGCAAGGCTCTCTCATTTTAATCACACTTGAGCATATTGAATATCTATAGGTGACTGAGGTAACCAAAGGATATCTAAGCTGAATTTCAGAGGGAAGGTGAAGTAAAGAAGGCCAAAATTCAAGGGAGGATAAATTCTTTTGATGATGCTTTCTAAGGTATGTTATTTATAGGTCATCTCACCATTTTCACAATAACTTTTTTTTCTAGAATGATTCAGACCATGAAATTTGGAGGTTGTTGAGAAAACATATCCAAGTATCTGTGGTACAAATTTCAGCTTGTGGTTCATTGTATTTTTTGAGTTACACTTCGTGGAAAATAGGGTTTGTGGCTAGTTCTGAAACTAATCTAAAACAAGTGTTTCAGATAAAAACATCATAACTTCTTCATAACAGATCCAAATTTAATAAGACCAAATTTTTTGGTTAGAGTACAGTCTGTAGTATTCTGTGTACCATTTTCAGATCCATACAACAAATATTTCGTGGGAGGCACGCTCTACAAGTTCTCTCTCTAGAATAAGCCAGAATTCAACAAGGTATGCCATTTTTGCTATAACTCCCTTTTTGAGAGGTTCCAAGTAGTGACACCTGGAGGAATTGCATAAAACACCCTGAAGAACATTGTGTACTATTTTTAGATATTTATTCATTATAGGTACATAGTTATGATTATTGAAAGTTAGGGTTGTTGACTAATGAAAAATTAGTCATGTGAGACTAAAGTAAAGTTTGATAAAATGCTAGTCTCTTGATGTTAAAGTTAAGGAAGGTTTTCAAGTATGTGATCATATACACCAAGTCTATTACAGAGTTACAAATCATATTTGGATGATGAAATTGATGAGGGATTTTGGTTGAGGTACATGTTGNNNGTACATGGTTGAGACAAGTAGTTGATGAGTTGGCACATACATGAGGTGTATAGATGATGATGTTGGTACATATTGATGAGTAATAGTTGATGAGTAGTTGATACATGATTGGTACATGGTTTGAGGCACTTGTTAGTAGTATTGTCGACACATGGTTTATGGATGATGTAGCATAATTGTATTGGTATATTATTGTAAGCACATATTGATCTTGGTGATGATTATGAGTTGTTGTGTTATGCTTGGTTGATGCACATCTTTGAGGGTTGTCTTGGTGATTGATCTTGGTGATTAGATCTGATTTGGTTGATAAGATTGATGAGACAGGTTGTTGTGATAGGTTGGTTGGACAGGTTTTTGTGACATGTTATTTGTATAGGTTTGGTGCATGGTTGATGCACTTGTTCATGGTACAGGTTGGTGCATGGTTCAGGTTACTGATACAGGTTGATTACAGGTTGAGGTACAAGTTGATGCATGGTTGATGCATGGTTCAGGTTATTGGTATAGGTTGTTTGGTGCATTTTGATTGGTACAGGTTTACAGCAGTATATCTCATAGTGATAGTGTGATAGTGGTTCCATAATTCTTCTTCTACGTCAGGGTGGTTGGACGAGGCAAGGACAAGTGGTTGTAGCCACCTTCTGGTTGTAGCCGAAGAACATAGGGGGTTGTGGCCTCCTTCTGGTTGTATCAAGAGAATTGGGCAGTTGGAGCTTCCCTCAGGTTGTAGCTTGAGAAACTAGGGGGTTGGAGCCTCCTTCCAATTGCAGCTGAAAAACAGAGGATGTTGGTGCTTCCAATGAATGTAATTCTTAAAGACATATAAGAAAAATCATTCATTGGTTTGTAAAACACTAGTGTATTGTGTATGTGTGTGATTACTCATTTGTTCATTGTTTATTTACTCTGCAACTATTAGATGATAATGCTACATTGATATAACACTTGCATTTTATGGTGAAAAAGGATTACATGCTCTATTATTGATTCACCCCCCTTCTTAGTAATCCAACAATCCTTCCTTAATTTTCCAAGGGGACTATTCTGACTACCAACTTGACTAGTGTTGATGGGGCCTAAATCCCCCGACTCAACAGTAGGAACCAAACCCGCCATTGAGGCCCAATTAGACTTTGTAGCGTTTAAGATGGAATGGTTCTTCAGATATTGCAATCCGACCAACTTATCGTTGGGATTTATGTTTTCTTGTGAAGGCTCTTCCTTCAGTTAGGACAATTCTTTTTCCATATTTCTCTTGGGTGGGGCTTGTGTGAGAAATGAAATCCAGTATAAACCAACTTGACAAATAACAGGACAAAGTTTTAACTATTGGGAAGAGGTCGAGCTTGGGATAACTTACTGCTCAAACACGCAGACAATGATTCTACACTAAAGGGCCTAGTACTAATACATTAACCAAATGAGCATCCAACTACTGTCTGAGAGAAACTAATTAAAAGAAATAAAACACATATGTAGTCAAGATCATGGTAAGAAAAATAATTCACGTACCATAACTTTCACCACATAACAACACAACGATTTATCTTCATCATTAAAGAAAAGAACATCAAAACATTGCACCAGATAACTTGACAACATAATTAATTTCTCTTACTCATTTACTGCATCATTCATGGAACAGGAAAGGAAGTAATTCTTTTCCAACTCCAATCACATACATCTGATGAAAATATCTAGTCTTTGGTCCACAATGACTTCTCAATTCATACAGTCTCAAAATAGTTATCAACAACCAAAAGAAAGAGTTCTTACAACAACCATCGACCCCTTGTTCATTGCTTGATGTCTCTATTTATAATATAAAGTTTAACTATAATTAACGGCTAAATATGGTTCAAGCCAAACAAAAATCGCCACGTGACATGATCATCCAACAATTTCTTTAATATTCCAACCGAGATGTCTCTTCAAAAGGGTGACTTCTTTCATATTTAGAACAGATGATAAACAAATCTTCACAGGTTTGGGCTCATGGGAACCTGTGTTGTTCCATTGGGGCAACATATATTCCTCTAATATCCACTGCATGCACTTGGTACTTCACAAAACTAGAGTTCAGCTATTGCAACATGGCTCGAGCTCTGATCGGGTGTTCCGCGAATTGTTGCACTTGCCCTGGCTTTGCATCGGCGAACTTTGTGCACTCTTCGACCTGTATTGAGTCTTTCTCGACATGTTTCTTGAACACGTCACTCAGGTTGGAAAACTCATCAGGGGTACCGAACTCGGGAAGGCCGACATCCTTCATCACTTTATTAACTTTACCCCAGTGTTTCTAGCACTTGGCCCATTGCTTTTGGATTTTCTGGTGTGGGTCTTGGGACATCTTATCCCAGTATTCGACATATCTCTTCATACGGTCGAGACTACTTTTTCCTACCAGCCGAATGCCATGTCTTTCCTTTTCTCGACCCTGCTGAACTGCCTCAATATATTCAAGTCTCTCTACTACTTGCTGTGCCTTTTCATGCCATCGCACCATCTCCTTGCACGTTGCGAGCGCCATAAGAGTGTCCTCCTGGAACTCGACTATGTTTGCGATTAACAGGTGCCTTTCTTTCTTGAACTCGTCATAAACTCTGTTGAACTCACCTTTCAGATACACAACAATTTACGTAGCGCTCTTGTAGTACTCAGCCAGATGGAGAACATGTTCGAGCTCCTTCAGGGTGGCGGCTAATTCCTTTTCATCCCTCTTGGCTCTATCTTGGGCGGCATCGGAGAGGGATTTTCCCACGCCAATCAGTTCGGACGTACGAGCGTCTGCTGTGTTTATTAAGTTCTCCTTAGTGGTAACTAGGATGGAGTGATCTAAGGTGATCCTTCTCTTCTTTGCAGTCCTCTGGATGATAGCCTTTCTCTTTTGATCATAGGAGATCTCATAGATGTGTGCTACCTCGTCTACCGGGTCCTGTATCTTATGATCGCCTCATGTGAGGTTGTTTCCCAGGCTTCTCATAGTGTATATTTGTTCGAGAGTGGGCTCTTGAACTTCCTCGTTCAACCTTGTAGATATGACCTCTACTTGTTGCTCGTCAACGATTTGAATATTGGGCAGAATAGAGGTGTCGGGTATAGACTCGTCACTTACTTGCTTATCGGTCGTAGAACTGTTGACTTCCTTTTGCGAAGATTCTCCACTCGGGCCTGCATCTATTTCCAGTTCATCGGACTCCCTTGTGTCGAGGGAACCTTCAACTTCTGTTTCCTTTTGTAAGACCTCCTTGTCATGAACCTCGGGCCCAGGGAAAGAGGTTTTATTGGGACCTGGGGAAGGGGTTTTTTCGAGACCTTCTTCCTCTTGGACGTGCACCGGGGTACCGCGAGAGGGATCTAGGCTCTCTTTGTCACTGTATACATGTATAAGTGTGCTCAAGGGATTGGGCACTTGTGTTTCTATCGACACCCAACCTATCTCTGATTGAGTTGTTCCTCCTTCTGAGGGATCAATCGGCGATGTCATAGATTCAGGATTTCCTGACCCATTGGTGCCATTAGGAACTATGGGACCAGGATCGCTTGGGTCTATCAGGACTCTTTGAACGGTAGTTGAAATCCCAGGACTTATGACAAGATATGGGTCATCCTGCATCTGCTTCATTAGTAGCTAAGTTTGCTGGTATAAAAGTGCACCCCTTTCTTGTGCAGTTTGATCTTAGGGGGATCCCTGATTTTTACTGAGGATTCTTGATGATATCCCGTATCCTCAACGTCTTCTTGGGAATCACTTGTTTCTTTATCCAATTCATATGTTGTTGCCCCTTTAGGGCGTCGGCTAATTTCTTGAACTGCCTGCTCCAAAAATGTCACCTATTCTTTGTAGTTCATAGCTTTAAACCTGGTTCCTCTAAGATCAACCTTCCTAGCTGCCACCTCATCCCAGTCTTGAGTGTTCTCGATAAAAATTTCATTCTCGAACTGGTCATGGGCATAGGGCCAATAGGATAATACCTGTGACATCTGCTATAGGACCAATCCCTTGGGATCGTGTTTGCGAAATCGGTCGGTTTGGAACCAAAATTCCAATTGACCTAGGCCAAGTTGTTTAGCATGCACGGTGTCTTTGACCATACAGAAGACGATATGAAACCCATATGGTATGGAATCTCACTTCTTTTCTTTTACTAAAGTTGCATCGTATCCTTGCAAGATGGTTTGATAGAAAATTTTCCCTAACACTAGCCAGTCAGGAACATAAATGGGGAATAAGTGGGGTGCACCTGTCGTACCAAAAACCCTGATGCAGGTTTCTCATTCATCTAAATACTAGTGACCAATTTTAGTTATAACCTTCTTTGCCTCATCTAACAATCTAGGGCATTCTTTCCTGAAGAGAAAGAAGTAAATGTGTCCAATAAAATTATCATAGATAACAACACAGGATTTCTTGTACCTGTTTTCCCACAGGATACCCATAGGATACTGAAGTATACATGGACCGCGAGCTCTGAAGAGTGCCAATTCAGGTTCATCCTAGCAAAGCATTCCTGGCGTAGATGACATCCAGTAGATATGAGGCTATGTAGAAGGCGGGGGTATCTCCCTCCTTCGATACCTGAGCCTATCTTATGCAGGTGCTCAACTGTTTGGAGATGATAGCACCCTAATTGAAACCCGTGCCTGAAATGGAGACTGTAAAAGCTAGAGACATCCAAGCCTTTGAAAACTGGGAGAAGTCCTTCTCTCCATGCAATCTGCAGAGAAGAGCCATGAGATATATGTATGGTTCCCTAAGATTGGCTGTTGGATACTAACCGACAGTCCGGTTTATGAACTTTTTGTCTTCCCTCCACCAAGACGCCATGATTTTGCTGGTATCGTACGATGCATAGAAACTTAGAACGAAATTAGTGCTCAAATTTTCTTCAGTCTCATTAAGATTGTAGTACTTCTGAACCTCTAATGGGAGGAAGGCCCCAACGCATTCACCGTTATCATCCTTAATCAAACATTTTTGTGCATCGACGTGATCAATGAGCCACTTCAGGAGCTCAATGCAAGGAAACACCAGAGACTGGCTTGCCACCATGTGGAGATAA
Source organism: Picea abies (assembly GCA_900067695.1). NCBI lineage: Eukaryota > Viridiplantae > Streptophyta > Pinopsida > Pinales > Pinaceae > Picea > Picea abies. Next base: position 7,888 of record CBVK0101415455.1, on the reverse strand, counting down.
GCCCTACGAATATTTGGGAGGATCTCGTCATCGAGCTTCCTTGTATCAGGATCACTATGCAGAGTATATTCGAGGGGTTCTTCTTTCTTGATTTTCTTTAAGACTTCTTCCTAGTGAGGAAAAGATGTCTTTACTCCAATACTTGCCTCAGTATCCTCGAAAGCTGGGGGTTGGAAAATGTGCTCCTTGGTGATCACCTTAATGATGGACACTGGCTTGGAAGCGAACTCTAATTGTCTTGCAACTGTTGGTGAGGAGCCCTCTCCTACTTCTGATTCTTGCAGCTTTGGCGCCCTTGGCGATTTCCTGGTGGATGGATTCTTTGGAGGCATTGTCCCTATAATTAAAAAAACCTTTAAACACGTATACAGAGCAACGTTGGGTGAGAATATATAAAATGGAGTGTAAACCTGTAAGCGACCCCATACTTGTAATGCTTGCTAATATAACTGTTTAATACTCACTAGACTTTGGACGCTTTCTCCAGATTGTTAGCTCCACTCTTCTGTCTGTTCTAAATTCCTTGCTGCGTAGAATGGGATTATGCACAATGACTTGAAAATAATATATCTCAGGAGATACTAATAGTGATATCAATTAGTTAATACGAGTAATGAATGCAAATTCAAAATAAAACACTATCGGATTTCTGCAGATAAATCCTGATTGGTTGACAGCGGAGGTGTAGATGGATATGCATTGTATCAGTGAGTTTAACGGTTCCTTTTGATTCGTGCACGAGTCAGTAACTAATGCGCGATCCATGAATTAATTGATAACCATAAATGCAGCGTACCTAACACACACTCAGGGGTTAACACGTCTCGTCACATCATGTCACCCGATGAATGGATTGGGGTTTGGCTAGTAACTGTGTGTACTCCCTATCCTATTCTTCTGATAAAAACTACCGACTCCGATAATATAGGGGATGGGTGATCGAGAGAAAGTTCAGGTGGGTAGTTTATCAGCAGGTCATTATGTTCATAATATTTCATCTTCGAAAATGTTTCGGGAGTCGGTGGTCGGCGATGTGACTCTTCCTTTTGCACAACACTTACTATTACATCTTTCTGCCGAAACCGAATGGATCATCCATCGACAAAATCCTTCCCAAGGTTTATTCGTAAGAAAGAAATGCTTTCATCAGCCGACACCAATGAGGGTCGACACTCAGCTACCTTAACTTCCCAAATGATTTTCGCCACCTTAATCTTTCGCCGATGCCAAACTTCTCTTGTGAGTTGGGAAAAATTTTGGGTCGCCGATTCCTTGAGTAGTTGTTAAGTCTCTTTAGAGTTAAGATGATTTTTCATTGTATGTTCAAGTGGAATTTAATTAAAACGTGAAACATATAAGATAAGTGAAGCATCAATTTCATTCCAAGGGGAAAACAGTTAAAGGTAGAAAGTAGGGTGGTACCCAAAAGGAAATGGTCACAAAACTTTTAGGGTGTGTTGAGTACTCAACAACTAGTAATCAATTTTCAGGGTTGAGGACAGTTTAGGTCAACACTGTTTTAATTTGACAGGGTACTACCTAGTAGGGTCATTTCAATCAGTAATTTCCTCCCTCTTGCACCATTCCTCTCATGACATCGTAACCTATGAAGGCTATCCCTTCAGCAGTAGTTCACCATTTATCTATTGCATTAAAAATCAACATGCACATTACAAAATTCATCAAAGGTTCATTGTATTTCAATCGTCACATAACAAACCCATTCCTAGTTTAGTCATGAAAATACTTATATTTATAGACTGGGGGAAATAGGGGTGTTACAATCCCCTCCTCCTAAAAGGAACACCATCCTCTATGTTCTTTTCATTTTAGCAACACCTATCATGCCTTTATTTTTCTAATGTTTTCAACAACATTTCCCTCTCCTTGATTTAGTCCTTTTCCAAACTCTTTGCATTAGCACATGCCTACAATATTTTCAAACAATAAGCATATAAATCTCAATTTCATGTAAGAACATTTTATTGTCGTTCCTATTTTAAGGGGAAAATTTCACATATCAACACAATACTTATCTGTGAATTTTACAGTTTGCATCCATATGGCTGTCTCATTAACTTGGATCACTTCTTTCCTTGACATACCCATTGTGTGCATGATCCTAGTTAATAAATAACAAAAAAAATCTTTAAAGACTCCTCCGAGTCATTTACATGAGCTATCGAAGTTTCCCCTTCCTTGCAATCACTCACCTTCCAGGCTCAGGCTCAAGAATCCCCTTCTCTGCTATATGTTGGGCACTTTAATTGTCTAAATAAATAGATAATTAAGGTATTCAATATAAATTTTCAAACCCAGGGATGTTTTTTTATTGTAAGATAATTGTGCACAGTCTATGCTAGATTATGAACGCAACACTAATCAAATTGCAGTAAGGTAAATTAACACTAAAAGAAACATAATTGAAAAGTTGAACACTAACACAAGTTGCTGATACAGCTGGAGTTCTAATCTAATGTTGTTGAATTGAAGTCACACTTGCATAATTGAAATCTAATTTCTAAGAGTGGAATTTGATGAGTGTATAAGAATCCTGGATTATCTAATCTATTCTAATTTTCTATATTACTCTTGCAGACAGAAGGAAGTTTTGTGATAATTGTTGAAAGGAAGTCTACTTAATTGCAGGAAGGGAATCCACACTTCTATTTACTTTTGCTTGAAAAAAAAGATTTAATCTAATGCAGAAAAGGAACTATCTTTCAAAGTAATTCTCCAGCAGTATACAACAATTGATCCTAACTCTCATGAGACACATTGATGCACATTTAACAGAAAGGGAATGAATTGTAACAACAAATGTATTCTAGCAATGCATAAGTAGATAAATCACACAACTATAAATAATCAAAGCAGTTAATCTAAAACTCACAAGAGAGGGGAGTCTGTGAGGAAGGTGGGCCCTTTCCTTCTCACTGAATCCACTTGAAAAGACTATAGTAAGTTAAAGAAACTCAATTCACTTCTTTATTAAATCACCAAAATGTTTAGATACAAAATGATTCACTTCACTTCACTATTCCACAAAAAATCTCCGTTCCTAATGATTACAAAAGATTTGTTATTTAAAGACAGAGTCATTCAGTTGAAACAGACTCAGAACAGCCTTGAGAATCGGAGATTCTCAAGCTGTTCATATGATATAAAATATCTATCATCATTACAAGATCTGGAACTGATCTTGATCACCAGCGTGAGACAAAACGTGTAATAGCCCAGCTTCTAGGATCAGTGGGCATCGGTTGTAGTAGGTGTAACAACTTCCAAGAAAGGTGCGCAGTTGCTGTAGTCGTGTAACAACATGCATAACTGGCGCACAGCTGTAACAGCTGGTGTAACAACATCAATCTTTCTTCAAGACTTGGTTGTTCTACACATTTTGATCATTAGTTGAACATTCATGGATAAAATATGAGAAATTCTACCAATCAAACATGTTAAGTAAATAAGAATATAAAAGCAAGATCAATGATTCATACCTTGGGAAAAAGGTCTTAGCAAAATGTTATATTAGGCATTTTAGCATAGGAATGTTAAGGTTGAATGAGCAAATGATATAGTGAAAAAGGGACATTTATGGGTCCTAACATGCCCCCCAACCGAAGACATTGCATGTCCTCATGAAAACCACATTCAAACCTTACTCTGAATCTCAGTCAGGGAAGTGACTCCTTCAGTGCAAACTGCTAAGACAAATCACTAAGTACCAGTATGGAAAAAACCTGTGTGTACCCCCAACATCTGTTGTTTCAAAAAATATGTCTGAGTTTCTTTGCATTCAAGAACAAAATCAGTTTGATTTGCTTGAGTAACAACTTGTAAGTGTAATAGATGTTCTTGTGTAAGAGTTGTTGGTAAACCAACAACTACTCTATTATGTTGAGATCTCCTCTGCCTTACTGGTTTTTGTGGAGAAGTAAGGTCATATTCTGTCTTGATTGAGAGAGTGGTCGGTTCTTCAGCATGACTAGTGACTGGTACTTTCACTACTTTATACCCTTCATAAAAGTAAATATTACCACATTCATAGCACATGTGCTCTTTATTTTCACTCATAACAGTTGCTGTCTGTGCTAATATATCCAAAGTTGACCCCCATGAGTTTTGTTGTCGAGAAACCTACAATTCCTTCTTTAGGGAATCCAAATTTGCTTTGAGGTGGTGATCTAGATGGATATCGGTGGCCACCCACGTTTTCCAACTGGCTCAAAATAGTTTTCTGGCAATTTTGGCAATTTATTATTTTTAGCAGGTTTTAACTTCTGGGGCCATTTTGAGGGCCTAAATGAAGGCTTTTCGGGATTGACCCAAATCAATGATAGCTGAAGGCATGATTGAGGCTCCAAAATGAATCTCCTTGACAATACCTTTCCAATGGGCTATCACACGCCTAAAACATATATCATATACAAAAGTTACGACCCCGGGAAGTTGATGCACTAACTTACCCAAACGGGGCCCACATGAGTTTTGATGCTTCATCTCCTAGGGTTAGGTTTTTGGATGTCTAGGAATTTTGGAATTCCTATTTATTGTAAAAATTCCTTCAAAGCCTCATTGTAGTGACCTTCTTGTGAATGCGAGTAGCTACCACATCTCTTCTCAAAGATAAGCTGCCACCATTCTAGCAAGTCTTTCACTCTGTATTTTTACAGTCTCTATACATTTCTTTCATTAATATAAATCGTGTATTACTGTATATCTGTGATTATGGTTGCATCTATGATGTATTTCTATTATATTATTGAATATCTGCGATATCTCTGTGCATTTATTTATTATATCTCCTCTCTCATTTTGTGCCGAAAATAATCCAGATCAGTGGTATCAGAGCAGGCCGTTCTTGATCATTTTTTCAGTGCATCTCCCTGACGAGGTCCGAGTATAGCAAGTTGGGTCTTGAGCTTGTCTCTCTTGAGGAAAATCACTCTCGCACACCCAAGAAACCCTCAATGGTGGAAGAAAATAAAAACGACGAAGCAGATGATCCTGTCAGTCTGTTGCTTGAGCAAGCTCTCACGCAACAGAGGGACGAAATGATGGAGAATTTTTCCCACATCCTTCAATGCCTACCGATAGCAACATGCACATCTTCACCAAGCGACCACTTTGAAGGAACCTCACCTTTCAAGGTACAAGTTAATTTTGATATTCCTGTATTTGAAGGACAGATGGATGCAGAAGCCCTAGAGAAATGGTTAAATCTACTAGAAGGTTATTTCTCTGTTCACAAATTTTTCGACAAAGAAAATATCACCTTCACACTCCTTAAAGATATCCCCTATGTCAAACATTGGTGGGAAACTTATTGGACGCAGAGTTCCACAGAGGAGTTTGAAATATATGGGGCCGATCCCACTTGGGATTTTTTTGTGAATGCGGTAAAGGAACAATATTTCCCTGTTGGAAACTATGAGGACCAGTACATGAGATGGACCACACTACGACAAGAGAGGGGCCAAGTAGTTCCGGAGTTCACCAATACCTTCCATACCTTGCGCACCAAGCTAGGTATCAAAGACTCTAAATGACATTTAGTTCTAAAATATTGTGGGGCTCTACACAGATACATCAAAACTGAAAAGGATTTTCTGGACATCTCATCACTCGGGGCTGCCTAATGATATGTTGTTAAAATCAAGAAAAAATTCAAGTACCAGAACAAATGGGAGTTCAAGTCTGCAAATCCTCAACAACCAAAGTATGACAAAGACATTCCTAACAAATAGTCTCCCGAAAACCAGTCCAAGACACAGGAAAAGAAGGGTCAGGGGAAGACAAAGAAGGACACTGAAAAATGGTGTGATTTCCACAAAATCCCCTGGCACAACACCAATGAATGTTGCTCAAAACAGTCATTGGTGTTCGAGATCAAAGACAAGGAGCCGAACCCTGATTCAGAATCTGATTATGAAAATGCTGGTAAAGGATAGATCATTGACGTAGAACCCACTGTTATTGTCACAACCACAACAATTCAACCAGAAGAACCAACAGATCCTGAAGAGGGGGAGCACCTTTTTCATTCACAAATGTCTGTGAAGGGGACCCTGTTGCATTTTATTGTTGATAGTGGAAGACAGAAGAACCTCATCTCAGCAGAGGTTGTCAAATAGTTGGGATTGTCAACAACACCACACCCGTATCCATACAACATCAGGTGGCTTCGCCAAGGACGAGATCTTCGTGTCAGCTAGCAGTGTTGATTGTCATACGACATCCAACCCTTCAAGGATGAGGTATTATGTGATGTTTCCCCACGACATCCAACCCTTCAAGGATGAGGTATTATGTGATGTTTCCCCACCGGATCATCCACACAACATCCCTCCCAAAAATATCTCAATCCAGATACATATGAACTCGACCAATGCTGGTGCACTATCTCTTTGCGCCTCCTTGCTAGTTTATGATAATTGATGCTTGATATAGGTTCTTCAAGCCACCCAAAGTCTTCCTGTAGATGATGACAAGAACAATACTTTCACTTACCCAAAATATCAGTCCTGTAGCATGTTTATCCTTCCCATAGCATGTACAATGCCCAATATTTATGAGCAGGCCATAGATAGCGATCTAGGGTCTTCAAGCTAACTCGTCCCAGTGGTATTAACACTAACACTCAAAGTAGAGACATGTTTCCTGCATATTATTCAGATCTTTAATGATGTATTGGGCACCCAAGAGAGTATCGACTTCCTTTTCCAACGTGAGATCGGAAGAGCATGTTTATCCTTCCCATAGCATGTACAATGCCCAATATTTATGAGCAGGCCATAGATAGCGATCTAGGGTCTTCAAGCTAACTCGTCCCAGTGGTATTAACACTAACACTCAAAGTAGAGACATGTTTCCTGCATATTATTCAGATCTTTAATGATGTATTGGGCACCCAAGAGAGTATCGACTTCCTTTTCCAACAACATTAACTCCGACTAAATTAACGATCTGATACCATTGAAATGTTATGGCTAAATTTTTTTTTTTTGTTTTTTGTATTTTTCCTTGACTTATGGTATAGGCGATTTGTCAAATTGTTTGCATTTAAAATCAGTCTATTCATAGTTTACACAAACTATCATCTCTGCTATAGGATTACAAGGGACATAAAAAATAAGACCTAGCTGAACTTATTGCATTAATATTTGGATAATCAACAATACAGAGGAAATCTGAGCAACAATACATAAATACCAATTAATGAACCTGGTATATATATTCTGTGTATGTTGTTTATGCAAGAGTACTCTAGATGAGCATGCATGTAGGTGACTTTGGTATGCAACAACTTTCAGCCAAAGATATCAGTTTTGTAGAAGATGATATTGGTCACTAAAATCATGAACAACAATGCCCAAAACAAGAGAAAAGGAACTGTATTGATAGCCTCTGATATTGATCCCCCCTAGCACATTAAACTCATCTACAGGAAGGTAAAAATCGACCCCAAAGATGAGGCAGATCGACTAGCAATAAGATATTGCCTTCCACAATTCCAAATCCACCCAGAATTGAAGACTCAACCTCTATAGCATTCAACTCGACCCCAACAATAATAGACTCAACCAACAATGAGTTTTGCTGCCCAGATTCAGGAGTATGTGCCCAAATTGGCATAGAATTCACTTAGCTGCAATATTTCTTCAACAAATGCACCCAACATAAAAACAAGTGTGCCCAACCATTCAAAGAAAGTGTCTAGCAGTGGGAACTCGACCCCCCCCATGAAAGAAATCAACCTCTATCAGTTTAGCTCGACCCAATAAGAGGGTAACTCGTCCAACAAGAGAAATTTTCCCTTCCAAGGGAGTAAACTTGTCCCAAAATGAGGGAAACCCAACTGCTAAGAAAGAACTCAACCACAAAC